>MU685806.1:21447-125513 GCA_026770625.1 Nicotiana glauca | reverse complement strand
TGACTTACGGGGTTTTATGTGAGCCTTGCATGTTTGTTTGTCAATCCCCTTACTTGCTATTTGTTTTGGTTGTCGAAATTAGTATTTTGTCCTTTAAACCCCATATATGCCTTACCCCTTTTCTTCCCTTTTAGGATTAAAAGTCCTAATACCCCGGGACTGATAGGTTGGGATGGGTACTAGCATACAATAAGTAAACGAGACTAATCGTGTTTGATACCTTAACGGGGTGGGAAGGGTAGAATGTGGATATGATGACTGGTGCGCTAATATCTCGCGTGAGAATGATTGTTGGGTATTGCACCGATGTGATCCATATCATATTTAAACCTAGGACCCCCTTTTCTTTATTTATATGATGTGATGTTTTCTTAAAAATTAATGTTTTCTTCAATTAACCTTTTTCTTTCCAAAACCACTTATGTCTTTTTTCTCTCTTTTCTTTCAAAACTTTCAACTTATTTGTATTACCTATGTGCAAACATTGTTTGTTTACTTCTACTCTTCTTAAAGTCACAATTAAGCATGGCCGGGAACCACACTAGTGGATCTTGAGGGGTGCCTAACACCTTCCCCTCGAGATAATCTCAAGCCCTTACTCGAACTCTGGTTTTTCTTTCAAAAAATATTATTCTTTAAAGTGTCCTAATGCACTATAATCATTAGGTGGCGACTCTTCAAACTCCATAACCCGATTCCTCAAAAGGGAATGAGAGTTGTTTTGTCCATAATGTCGTAAACCTGATTTCTCCTTAGTAAAAGGGGGCGTCGACACCCTTCACAATATTTATGCCTCAAACCCAAGCAATTAGAAGGCTATACATTTATGGAACTTCACTCAAGTACTCTACACAACGAGACCAACCAAAATATACCATGAAACACCGATAAACCAACTTAAACCGGTAATATAGCACAACGAGACTACGGAACATATACTACTTTCAATAAAGAAAACAACATCTAAGAAGAAACAATTATACATGGAAGCACCATTAAGCATGTAGCAGTTAAAACAGGAAGACAATATATTATGAACGGGGAAAGGGACAGGTTAAATAGATAATTTGGCGGCGCATAGGAACTCGTCACTCCACCTATACGCCACAAACATGGATTTTCACGTAGCAATTAAGTCGGGGATTCCTAATCCCTCAAGTCAAAGTTAGACACAACTTACCTCAATCCAACGGCAGACTCAAAGCTCAATTACCGCTTCTCCTCTAGATTCCACCTCCAATCCACTTGTACCTAGTCATAATTAACTTAATAATATGAATTATCGCTAAAGACATCAATTCCAATGCATAAGTACAAGTTTCCCAACATTTTTCCCAAAAAGTCAAAAACCAACCCCGGGCCCGATTGGTTATAACCAAAAATTCAGACCAAAACCCGTTTACCCATTCACCTCCGAACCCGGATATATAATTGGTTTTGGAGTCCGATCTCAATTTGAGGTCAAATCCCCATATTTTGAAATTCCAACGTTCTACCCAAAAATCCCCAATTCCACTGAGATGTCGCATTTGGGGAAGAACTACCCTTTGGAAAATCGCCTCTTGAGGTTTAGGTTTTAAAAAATGGGAGAATGAATGTAAAATCCCGTCTTAGTCTAAACCTATCAGCTGAGATGTCGCATTTGCGACCTGAGCTTCGCATTTGCGAAGCTCGCAAATGCGAATTCCTCGCATTTCTACCGCCTTCGTAAATGCAAAGTCCCGGTCGCAAATGCGGCCTATTCTTCGCAAATGTGAACTACTCAGTCCCCTCCCCAGATTTACAAATGCACACAATCTTCGCAAATACAAGGCTCGCATTTGCTAGCCAAACATCTCAAATCACTTCGTAGCCTATTCGAAACTCACCCGATCCCTCGGGGCTCCAAACCAAACATGCACACAAGTCTTAAAACATCATACAAATTTGCTCGTGCGATTAAATTGCCAAAATAACACCTAGAACTATGAATTTAGCACCAAATTGCATGAAATTTTCAAGAAAGTTTAAAAACTTCTATTTTCTCAACCCAAGGTCTGAATCACGTCAAATCAGTTCCGTTTCTCACCAAATTTCACAGACATAACTTATATACTCCCTCCGTTTCAATTTATGTGAACCTATTTCCTTTTTGGTTCGTGCCAAAAAGAATGACCTTTTTCCTTATTTGGAAATAATTTACCTTTATGCAATGATTTATAGCCACACAAAATATTTGTGCCTCATTTTACACCACAAGTTCAAAAGTCATCTCTCTTTTCTTAAACTCCGTGCCCGGTCAAATGGGTTCACATAAATTGAAACGGAGGGAGCATTATACTAAACCTGTAACGGGCTCTAAAATCAAAATAGGGGCCTGATACCAACGAGATCAAACATCAATCAATTTCTCAAAACCATTATAATTTTAGTCTTACAATTTTCATCAAAAATTCATTTATCAGGGTAGGGACCTCAGAATTTGATTCTACGCATACGCCCAAGTCCCATATTTTACTACGGACTCACCAAGACTGTCATAATAGCGGTCCGGGTCCGTTTACCTAATATGTTGACCGAAGTCAACAAAAACCAACTTTTTAGGCCAAAAATATTATTTCCTCAATTTTTCACATAAAAACTTTCTTGATATACACTCGGATTGTGCACGCAAATCTAGAAAAAATAAAATGAGGTTTTTAAGGCCTCGAAACACGGAATCAAGTTCTAAAATAGAAGATGACCTTTTAGGTCATTACAAAATATAATGAAATAATACAGAAGGAAATATAACAGTAAAATAAATATGGAAATATAGCAGGAATAGAACTCAATGGAAGCCAACGCTCAGAACATAGTAAGAGCAACAGGAGGATATACCGGGATACCGTCTCTTTGTCCCAAATGTAATTGCGTAGGAGGGTTCTCTTGAAATACTGTTCCATAGTCCCAAAGTAAATATGCAGTGATAGGGGATCTCCCGGTATACCCTTTCGTAGTCCCAAAGTAAAGATGTAGTAAAGGGGGATCTTCCGGAATACCGTTCCGTAGTCCCAAAGTAAATATGCAACTCAACCAATATAATTAACAGTCACAGCAAGAGAAGTTATAGTTTGGATTAAGTTCCAACCAACAAAACTAGGTAATATCACTAAACATGTCGCACAAAGTTCAAATAGGCAATTAAAACACGTAGGCATACTTTTCTAATCTAAGCAGGATAGTACATATGATAATGTAATTCAAACAAGAGAAAACATGTTTATAGTGAAAAATGGAGTATTACAACAAATAGCCCGTGTACATATGCGACAGCTCACGTACACAGCGCTCATATTTCATACAATATCATATCCCAAGGGGAGCTCCCCACACAAGGTTAGGCAAGCCACTTACCTCAAACACAGCTCAATTCAGTATGAAAAAAATGCTCTTTCCATGAATATCCGGCTTCATATAGCCCGAATCTATCCAAATCAATTACATAATGTAAATATAGCTACAAGCAACCAATTTAGCTAAAGAAATTAAAGTTAAGGCAAGAAAATAGAAAAAAACCCCAAAAAGCCTCCCCGAGCCCACGTCTGGGAATCGGGTAAAAGTGACAATTTGTGAACACTCATTCACTCACGAGTTTAACCATACTAAATACACTCAAATCCAATGCCAAAATCTCGATCAAAACCCCAAAATTAGGCCTAAGAACTTTTCTCAATTTTTCACCCAAAATCAGAAATAAAATGATGAAATCAAGCATAGATTAGTCGGATATAATCATAAAGGAGTTAGGAATCATTACCCACAAACTTCCTCCAAAAATCTCTCCAAAGTTCGCCTTATACCGAGCTCAATCAAATTTTGTGTTATGAACTCAAACCCTCACTTTTTAACTTTAAATCTGCTCAGGTATGCCCTTCTTCGCGAATGCAAGATCCCTCTAGCGAACGCGTAGCTTCAGCTGCCGGACCTTCGCGAATGCGACCCTTTATTCGTTAACGCGAAGAGCAAATTCCTGAGGTCCCAAGTGTTCCATTTTCTTTACTCGAATGCGATGCCATTCACGCGTTTGCGATACACTAAAGTCCAAACCTTCGTGAACGCGTCCCTTAATTCGCGAGAGCGAAGAGAAATTTCTTCTCCAGTCCCAACTCTTCTTCGGTAATGCAAAGAACAAATCTCAGCAATAAAAACCAGCAAAAAATTGCTATCCTTCTAAGTCTAAAAATGACTTGTTGAGCATCTGAATCATACCTGAGGACCCTAGGACCTCAACTAAACATACCAACCAATCCTAAAATACCATACAAACTTAGTCGAGCCCTCAAATCACATCAAATAATGCTAAAATCACAAATCACCCTCCAATCCAAACTTCAAAAACTTGAAACTTCAAAATTCTATAACCGATGTCGTAATCAACCAAACCTCGTCCGAATGACCCCAAATTTTGCACACAAGTCATGATTCACACTACAGATCTACTCCAACTTCTGGAATCAGATTCCGACCCTGATAAAAAAAATTGCACTATCGGTCCAAAACTCCAAAAATTCTAATTTGGCTATTTCAAGCCTAAATGAGCTACAAACCTCCAAAATAAAATTCGTACACGCCTCTAATCCCAAAATCACCCAATAAAGCTAACGGAATTGATAGAATTATATTCCGGAACGTGTTTACACAGTTCCAACTATGGTATAAATTCTAAGATTTAAGCTCTCATTTAGGGACTAAGTGTCCCAAAACACTTCGAAACTCAATCTGAATTTTCCCGACAAGTCACAATAGCAGAAATAGATATGAGGAAAGCAGCTAATGGTGGATCGGGGATCTAACTCTCAAAACAACTAGTTGGGTCGTTACATCCTCCCTCTTTTAAAACAAGCATTCATCCTCGAACGAGCATAGAGATATACCTGAAGTGGTGAAAAGATGAGGATAACGGCTGCGCACTGCTCGGTCTCCCAAGTTGCCTCCTCGACCGGCTGATCCCGCCACTGAACCTTTACTGATGCAATGTTCTTTGACCTTAGATTTCAAACCTTCCTGTGCACAATAGCCATTGGCTCCTTAACATTGGATAGATCTGTGTCCAACTGGAATGAATTTAAATCCAACACGTGGATGGATCAACATGATACCTCCGGAGCATCGAAACATGAAATACCAAATGAACTCCTTCTAGGTTGAGAGGTAAGGCAAGATCATAAGCAACCTCCCCAACTCGTTGCAACACCTCAGAGGGATCAATAAACCTTAGGCTCAACTTGCCCTTCTTTACAAATCTCATAACACCCTTCATAGGCGAAACCAGAAGCAACGCCCGCTCTCCAACTATAAATGAAACATCGAACCTTCCGGTCCGCATAACTCTTCTGCCTGGACTGAGTCGTATGAAGTCTATCCTGAATCACATTTCACCTTCTCCAAGGCATCCTGAACCAAGTCTATGTGCAATAATCTAGTCTCGCCCGGCTCAAACCAACCTATTGGGGACCGACACTGCCTACCATACAAATCCTCATATGATGCCATCTAAATGCTGGACTGATAACTGTTATTGTAGGCAAACTCCACAAGTTGAAAGAACTGATCCCAAGAACCTCCAAACTCCATCACACACGCACAGAGCATATCATCAAGAATCTAAATAGTGCGCTCGGACTGCTTATCCATCTGACAGTCAAAATGTTGTGCTCAACTCCACCTGAGTACCTAACTCATGATGTACGGCTCTCTAGAACCGTGATGTAAACTGTGTACCTAGGTTAGAGATGATAAATGCCGGCACGCCATGAATTCTGACAATCTCCCGAATATAAACTCGAGCCAGATTCTAAGAAGAATAGGTAGTCATCATAGAAAGGAAGTGAGCTGACTTGGTCAGTATCCACAATAACCCGCACTACATCAAACTTTCGTTGAGTCCGTGGGAGTCCAACAAAGAAATCCATAGTGATCCACTCCCATTTCCACTCCGGAATCTCTAATTTCTGAAGTAATCCGCCCGGTCATTGATGCTCATACTTCACATGCTGGCAATTTAGACACTGAACAACATACTCCACTATGTCCTTCTTCATCCTACGCCACCAATAATGCTGCCTCAAGTCCCGATACATCTTTGCGGCACCCAGATGAATAGAGTATCGTGAGTTGTGAGCCTTCTGAAGAATCAACTCATGCAAACCATCCACATTAGGCACACATAACATGCCCTACATCCACAATGAACCATCATCCCCAATAGTGACCTCCTTAGCATCACCGTGTTGGATCGTGTCCTTCTGGGCAATCATATGGGGGTCATCATACTGACGCTTCCTAATACGATCATAAAGAGAAGATCGAGAGACCACACAAGCCAACACTTGACTCGAATCAAAAATATCCAATCTCACAAACTGGTTGGTTAAGGCCTGAACATCCAACGCCATGGGCCTCTCTGCTGCTGGTAGATATGCTAAAATCCCCATACTATCTGCCCGATGATTGAAAGCATCAGCCACCACATTGGCCTTCCTCAGGTGGTACAAAATGGTGATATCATAATCCTTAGGCAGCTCTAACCACCTCCTCTGATGTAAATTAAGATCCTTCTGCTTGAACAGATGCTGCAAACTCTGGTGATCAGTGTAGATCTCACAAGGGACACCATACAAATATTGCTCCAAATTTTCAAGACCTGAACAATAGCAGCTAACTCATGGTCGTGGACAGGATAGTGTTTTTCATGCACCTTTAGCTGTCTAGATGCGTAGGCAATCACCATACGGTCTTGCATCAAAATCGCGCCAAGGCTAACTCACGATACATCATAATAAACTGTATAAGACCTCGAACATACAGGCAATATCAATATTGGGGTTGTAGTTAAAGATGTCTTGAGCTTCTAAAAAGCTTTTTTTACACCCTTCCGTACACCTGAATGGATCACCCTTCTAGGTAAGCCTGGTCATGGTGTTTCAATAGATGAATCCCTCAACAAATAGACAATAATAGCCCACCAAAACAAGAAAAATCCGAATTTCTATAGTTGAGGACGGTCTGGGCCAACTCTGCACTACTTCCACCTTCTTCAGATCCACTTTAATCCCTTCACTTGACACTACGTGACCCAAAAATGCCACGAAATCTAAAAAGAACTCATATTTTGAGAACTTTGCATATAACTTCTTTTTATCAGAGTCGGAAGCACTATCCTCAGGTGCTCCTCATGATCTTCCTGACTCCGAGAGTACACCCGAATGTCGTCAATAAAGACAATGATGAATGTATCAAGATAAAGCCAAAATACATTGTACATCAAATGTAATAAATGTTGCTCGGGCATTGGTCAGCCCAAATGACATGACAAAGAACTCGTAATGACCATACCGAGTCCTAAAAGTAGTCTTAGGGATATCTGGCTCCCGAATCTTCAACTGATGATAACCCGAATGCAAATCGATCTTGGAAAAAACTTGGGCACCCTGTAACTGATCAAATAAGTCATCAATATGAGGTAAAGGATACTAGTTCTTCACTGTAACTTTGTTCAACTAGAAATATTCAATGCACATACACATAGAACCATCCTTTTTCTTCACGAACAAGACAGGAGCACCCCAAGGTGACACACTTGGCCGAATGAAGCCCTTATCAAGCAATTCCTATAACCGTTCCTTCAACTTCTTCAACTCAGGAGGAGCCATACAATAAGGAAGAATAGAGATAGGCTGAGTGCCCGACAACAAATCAATTCCAAAAGCAATATCTCTGTCAGGAAGCATGCCCGATAGATCAGTTGGAAACACATCAGGAAAATCCCTCACTACTAGGACTGGCTCAACAGTAGGGGTATCAATGCTAACATCTCTCACATAGGCTAGATAGGCGTCACACCCCTTCTCAACCATTTATTGAGCTTTAAGAAATGAAATAACTCTACTGGGAGTGTAATCTAAGGTACCTCTCCACTCAATCACGGTAAACTTATCATAGCCAACGTCGTTGTTTTGGTGTGACAATCAAGAATCGCATAATGGGGCGACAACCAGTCCATGTCCAAGATAATATTAAAATCTACCATACAGAGCAATAATAAATTGGCTCTGGTCTCAAAACCACTAAGAGCAATCAAATACGACCGATAAACACGGTCCACAATAAGAGAATCTCCTACGGGAATAGACACATAAACAAAAGAACTCAAAGTATCCTGAGATACGACCAAATGTGGGGCAAAATAAGAGGACACATAGGAATAAGTAGATCTTGGATAGAATAGAACCGATGCATCTCTATGACAGATCGGAACAATACTTATAATGACGGAATCAGAAGCAATAGCCTCTGTACGAGCAAGAAGCGCATAGTATCTGGCCTGACCTCCCCCTATAGGGCAAACTCTACCTCCTCGACCTCCACCTTGAGCTGGCTGGGTAGGTGGGGTAGCAGCCGGTGCCTGAGAACCCTGTGGAGCACGTTGAGGCTGAGAAGTCTGTGGAGGTGTTGATACTCAATTTTTCTCTCATATTTTTTAAATATACATATATGCCTTCAAAATAGTTCATATGCATCATCACTTGACTTATAGACAGATAAATGCATTTTTCATAATTTTTTATAATTTTAAAAGGGTTTTAAATCAATTTATTCCTACATTTTATTATATAAATACTCATTAATTGCATTACAAATTAGTTTAAAAAGATCTTATCATCTAATTTCCCAATTTATATCCATATTATGTTATAAATAGTTTTAACATATTTTTCACAATTGCATTTGCATTTTTAAGGCTAAAATTGTACATTTACAATAATAGCCTATATATATCTACAATTATTTTTTTATGCCAAAATAATCCTTTTATATTTTTATAGTGTTAAATAACTATTTTTACTTATTTTATGCACAAATAATAATTTTACTATTTATTTATTTATTATTTTTACAAATCATTTATTAATTAAAATTGAGTATTTAAATAATAACCCATTTTTAGGCTTAGTTCGAGCCAATCCCTAGCCCAATTACCTAAAATATACCAGCCCAACACCCCAGACCAAATCAAATAACCTCTGACCCAATAAACCAACAGGTACGTGTTCCTATACCCAACCCAAACCCCTTTTTTAATCCAGGTCATTGATCTTTCAAAATCAACGACCCCCATTCACCCTTCCCTTTTTAATTAACCATCTATAACCCTAATATCCCATTCCTTAAATCCCTCCGCCCTTAAACTCTCTCTTCTTCCCCTTTTTTGAAACCCTCGCACCGTAATCCCACTCCCATTCGATTCCAACTCAGAGATGGAATCCATAGACGATTACCTTACTTTATTGGCCATCTCCTATTACTGGTTAACCAATTATGGTATTACATAATCACTTTCCTAACATGACAAGTAGATCTCTCTTGCTTTCAACCAAATCTAGTTTGAACCTTCACTTCTTTCCATCTATGTTCATTATTCATCTCTTTATGGTATGAATCTCTGAGATTTTCTCGATTCTTCATTTTCCCTAAAGCTAGGGTTCAGATCTTTCAAGATCTCTTATAGTTTTTCTATTTTATGTTAAATATTTCTCTTTAGTGTTTCCGTATATTTATCTATGTGCATCTCTGTTATGATTTTTCGTAGATATTTCTAACTAATCTGGTACACTAAAAATTAGAGTTTTTTATTCTTAAAAATCAAACCAAATCTGGTTCAATATTTAATGTTATGCATCTTTATTATAGCTTTTCCCTTGATTATTTCCGTCAATGTACTTACCATAAAAATTAGGGTTTTTGATTCTTTAATCATTTTTTCGTTTAGTGATTCTGTCTATTTGTTTTTATGATTCTTGTTGTTAATTGTTGATCAATTTCGCTTACCCTAAATTTTGGAGTCTTTGATTCCCCAAATCTGTTTGAGTCCCTTATTACTGTGTTAATATCTCTGACTATATATTTTACGCATCTATGCACTTGTTACTTCTGGCTTACCTTAGATAAGGTTATGAGTTTTCTTTCCTTAATTAACTGTTAGGTGCTTTCCTTGTTTGATTATTACCTTATTTGTGAGCTCTAGTCTAGTGCTATTTAAACCCCTCCCTCTTTCCCCTTCAGACAGACTTAGAACTCGAGTATTTCTCACTAATAAAACTATATACTGTTATTATTCTACTTTGATTCCTGGCTGGCTGGAAGCCAAGGCCAGAAACCTCCTATTATTTTTGTTGTTGTTGATGATCAATGTTGCATTGCTAAACTTCTTTATGTTTCATTTGAAATAGTAAGTTGTTGAAACTTCTCTACTGTATCACTTGCTCAGTATGCTACTGTTATTAGACTCATTGCATTATGTATTTTAGACATGTTTAACCTAGTAGACTAATTGATATAACATGTTTAATGATGTATAACTCAAGATTGTCTTTTAATATTGAGAATGCTTCTATACCTTTCAAACTAGTTTACTATGCATACTTTAGTTGTTAAACCTGTTATCATGATTCTGCATTGTCTGTGCTATAACCTCTTTATTAGTTCTAGCTGATAACTAATATGCTTCTTGACTCATTAATTGATCAATGGACCCCTTTTCTATGATTTGTCCTAATCTGAATTCTTTATTATTTTTTGTGAAAGCATGCTCACGAGTTGGTCATTATCAGTTTATGACTTTATTAGTATTCCAACTTGTTAAGTCTGCTCAGTTTTAAAGTGTTGGTCTCTATTCTATGCGTGATTCTATCCCTAAGTGTACTTCCCAATTATGTCCTGCGCTTTTCTGACTTTTAATTCTTTGTTGGATGAAAGCCAAAATAATCTAAGTATTGTCCTTTGGCCTTCCTGGTATGAGCACTGCTCAGGGTTCTTATGAGACCCTCGTGAACTCTAACACACCAGGATTTATTCCATTATTTTCCTTGAATTGGTTATGATCTACCTTCTCTAGTGTGAGCAACTCTGACACACTAGAGGATTGGGCTTGGTATGCTTATCCTTGAAACAAAGGTGAATCAGTCATTATTGATCACCATGAACTCTGGCTTTTGGAGATATTATGGTTTGAAGGGCCTGGCCTATCCAGATGTATTTGGGCCTGCTGCAGGCTTCCTATAGTCTATATACTTTGTAATTTATTCATTCAATTCTGGTCTGTAATAATTATTTGTAAATACAATTAGGGGGAGGGGGGACAATAATAAAATTGGAAAATGGGCTTATTTGACATTCTGTATGAAAGAGGTAAATAACATGCCATTAGGTCTTTCTGCTATTATATGCTAGATAACATGCACATAGGTCTTTCTGCTATTATATGTTAGATAACATGTCCACGGATGTTCACTATTATTGTTAGATAACCTGCCTATAGATTTTACTTTATGCGAAGAAATTTTCTTCTAATTGTGTGTTGAAAATTTGTCTAGATGTTTACTATGTTGAATTTTTTTTTTTTTAAAACCCCTCCCAAATTAGGAGGATCTATAGTGTTTCCACACTTTCCCTCCAGCGTGACTCGAACCCAGGACCTAACGGTCGTAGGTGGAGGTGCTTACCAACTGAGCAAGCCTCACTTGTCCTATGTTGAATATTAGATAACCTACTTACATGGATTTTATTTTGGCTCAAGAGGTTCTGTGAACATCCTGTCTACTTTGTTGCTACGTGATTAGATACCATGCCTATAAGAAATACGATAACTAAGTTCAAATTGCATTATAGCATATTCAAATCTACTTCATTAGAAATCATGCTTATAGGTTTTAATTAATTGTCATACTCGCTTAGTTAATATGCATATCTCTAGGAATTAATAAGTAGTTTCGATCACCAAAAGTAGAATTCATGCATGTAGGGATAACTATCATTTGTGCCAAATACTAAAATTGGAACTCTACATAGTGTCTTGCGGAATGTCACTAGAAATCATTCCTATAGGAACAACTAAGTAGTTATCAATATTTTTTGTTTTGTTCACTGTTAACTGCTAAATAAGTTACCTAGATAACATGCCATAGGTTTAAATGCTTCGCAATTACATAGTAACCTAGAAATTGTTTCTCATAAACTGCCAGTATAATTAAAATCCAAAATCACATAAAAATCATGTCTACGGGACCTAACAACCTTAACTATTAAAACTGTCAATACGCCAAATTTATTTGCATGCATTCACTGCCCAATATGTGGAGGCTAATCTGAACCCTTATTTGCTTTTTATAAAAAGTCCAACTTTTGTTGTATGTTGCTTAGTTTTACCATTTTGAGCAACCTAAGTTGAGTCTAGAACCATCCAAAATAGACGTCCCAATGCCTCCAGGACCATAGGTAAGGGACAGGTAGTACACGCCTAGGGTACAAGTTATAATTGAACTAGTGTGCTTTAGGTAACAACTTAAAGATAGTAATCAGGTAGCATGAGATAATAGTCTAAGCCCGCTGAATAATATGAGTAATACCCCATCTTGAAGGAGTTACGAAGTATTATTTATGTTGTACGGGGTGATCCTTTAGGATAAAAATTTTAGGACCCCCTACCTTGTCTTTCATCAATTATTTGTGTTTAACAACTCCACAGATCCCTTCGTTTCCTTATCTTTGATCGCATAGACTAATTTATATAATCTAGTTTGGTCGGGACCCACAGTCATGGACCTCGAAGAGTGCCTAACACCTTCTCTTTGAGGTAATTTCGAGCCCTTACCTGATCTTTGGTGACGCAAACTGGTTAAACAGAATTATCTGCAAATAGGTGCCCTAACATACCTTAATCTATTAGATGGAGACTCTCTCTTTTAAAACCCTTCCTTAAAAGAGTTGTCAATATCGAAACCAGATTTCATGAGAAAAAGGGGCGCGACAGTATGGCGGCTCTGCTGTGAATTTTTAGGCTCTTACCATTACGAACTTGATCTTTGTGAATTAGTAATCCCTGATAAGCATGTTTTTGTTATTTTTTATGTTACTCGAATATCCCGCTTCTATTTTTCCTTTTATTGCTATATGCACATCCTCTTTCCTATTTTCCTCTTATATGAACTCACATGTTCTCTCACCTCACGTACACGGTGCTCATATAGCAAACAGAAACAATACCAACTCCTAAGGGGGGTTCCCCCACACAAGGTTAGGCAAGTCACTTACCTCGAACCAAACTCAATTCAATCTGAAACAATGCTCTTTCCACGAATATCCGGTTCCAGATGGCCCAAATCTATCCAAATATAATTACATAATGTAAATATAGCTACAAGCAACCAATTTAGCTAAAGAAATCAAAGCTAAGGCAAGAAAATAGAAAAATGCCCAAAAAGTCTCCCCGGGCCCACATCTCGGAATCGAGTAAAAGTCAAAAATTATGAACACGCATTCACTCCCGCGTCTAACCATACTAAATTCACTCAAATTTGATACCAAAATTTCGATCAAAACCCCAAAATTAGGCCTAAGAACTTTTTCCCATTTTTTCCAATTTTCCACCCCAAATCAACAATTAAATGGTGAAATAAAGCATTGATTAGTGGGATATAATCATAAAGGAGTTAGGAATCATTATTCACAAACTTCCTCCAAAAATCTCTTCAAAGTTCGCCTTCTACCGAGCTTTCAATCAAATTTTTTGTTATGAACTCAAACCCTCGCTTTTTTGAACTTTAAATCTTCCCAGGTACGCCATTTTTCGCAAATGCGAGCTCTCTCTCACGAACATGTAGCTTCAGCTGCCGAACCTTCGCAAACGTGACCCCTAATCCGCGAACGCGAAGAGCAAATTCCTGAGGTCCCAGGTGTTCCATTTTCTCTACACGAACGCGATGCCATTCATGCGTTTGCGATACACTGAAGTCCAAACCTTCGCGAATGAGTCCCCTAATTTGCGAACGCGAAGAGTAATTTCTTCTCCTATCCCAACTCTCCTTTGTGAACACAGAGAACAAATCTCTGCAACAAAAAACAGCAAAAATCTGCTATCCTTCTAAGTCCAAAAATGAGCCGTTGAGCATCCAAAACACACCCAAGGCCCTCGGGGCCTCAACAAACATATCAACCAATCCTAAAATACCATACGAACTTAGTAGAGCCCTCAAATCACATCACACAATGCTTCACCCTCCATTCGAAACTTAAAAAACTAAAAATTTCAAAATTCTACAATTGATGCCGAAACCAATCAATCAAGTCCGAATGACCCCAAATTTTGCACACAAGTAATGATTCAGACTTAGAACCTACTCCAACTTCTGGAATCGGATTCCGGCCACGATAACAAAAATTTCAATACCTGCCCAAAACTCCAAAAAATCGACTTTCGCCATTTCAAGCCTAAGTGAGCTACAAACCTTTAAAACACAATGCAGACACGCCCCTAAGTCCAAAATCATCCAACGGAGTTAACGGAATTCCATTCCAGAACCGTATCACACAATTCCGACTACGGTCCAAAATCTAAACTTAAGCTCTCACTTAGGGACTAAGTATCCCAAAACACATCGTAACTCAAAACGAATCTTCCGGTAAGTCACAATAGAAGAAATATATTTGGGGAACGCATATAATGGGGATCGGGGCTCTAATTTTCAAAACGACCAACCGGATCATTACATACTGCCTCATACTAATCCCTCGCAGGAAATCTGTTGAATACGGTACACACCAACCAAGTGTGGAAATATTTGTTGGCGCAATTGTGATACTCTCCAAGTATCTCAAGATCCGCTCGCACTCTACCAATGTACTTTATTGGGGCATGCTATGTATCTCTACTCACGACGCTAATAGCATTTGAAATGCCAAGATGAGTGTAAACAATACCATATATGATGCTACTCATAATACTCGAATATGAAATACTAGACCTATGTTAAAACTCTCTATTCTTGTTAAAAGACTTGGTCTCTTCACCTATAGCACCAATCTTTTGATCTGCTTGTGTATTGAATAGCTTTTGGATAGTTATTATAGTTTGTACTAGAAATAGCTTATGGAAAGCTATTAGGATCAAATACATTAATAGTCTCTCAAACTGTTAAAGTAAATTCCAAGTGGTTTAAATATTAAAGATGTTCCTATCAACTATGCTTGTATAACTTTACCTCAGTCTATCCTCTTTGTATGTTACAATACTATACAGTTATTGTTAGACAGGTGCATCGTATTATTATCTTGATCAAGATTTTGCATCTAACCCACATCGTCTTCTTTTTAAATATTGCTCGAAGCTAGTGAAGAATTAATTTCTAGCTCTATGATTTCAATAACATCATTGTCATGGCCCAAACTTTATCCGTCCGTGATGGTACATAATCAAATTGCTAGTCGCACCAACCAAGACGAGTGTGATATCGTGCTATAATTCCATATATTTTGACGTTATTTATCCTATTTGCTTGTTGATTAGATGCTAATTTGTGTGGCAATTGAGTTAAATAGAGCTAATTTCACGTGTAGGAATGCTTGGACATGAATTGGACAAAAGTTTCACGAAATGGTACCTCAGAGCTATAAAATGGCACAATAAAAGAGGATGTACGAGGCAATGAAAAGTCATGGCCATAGACAGTGCAAGGCCTTGTCCAGGGCACAATCATTGGTGCCTCTGACAGTGCCTCGCGCACAAAAATTGGTGCCCCTGACAGTGCCTCATGCAGAAAATTTTGGCGCCTCTGATAATGCCTCGTGCTGACGATGCTATCCGGTCCACTTTTATTTCCTCCTTAATTTGGACGTATATACTTTAACCCTACCTTATAAATACCTCCTAAACTTAGTTTTTAGTGAGAGATACATCATTAGAGAGCGGATTCGACCTAAGGAGGCAAGAACACGCTAGGAGCAAGGTGAAAAATTCTTCTACGAGTTTTTCACTTTCTTCTTCCTATTTTCATTATTGGTTATGAATTCTAGGAATGTATTTTACATACTATGATGAATAGCTAATTTCTTATCTAGGATTTTGATGGAACCTTTTGTAAGATAAATTCTCATTATGTTTTTATAGAATTGAATTGTTAGATTCCTCTACTTGTTCAACTATGTGTTTATTACTGTTGATTGAACAACCATCAATTGACTATTACTATTTAGTATGTATTGCTTGAGAGAGGGTATATATGTATATAATTATTAAACAACATCAATCCTAATGTATGTGAGAGATCAATATGGAGGGTTTAAAGGCGGGATTAGAGATAATGAAACCTTGGTGCGATCGTAGTGAGCGGCGAATTAGTGTCAGCTAGCGTAGTTCGAGAGGATATGTCTAGTAAATTCTGGTATTTGCTCGAGGGAGAGAATTACGACACCAGAATTACTCACGATCGGTAGAGAATACTTAGGAAAAATTATAGAAGATGTAGCAAGAAGGATTCCGACATTTGGAAAAATCATAACTCTAGACCTCCTTAATCTTTTCTCCAACCCGTAGTATCTTTAATTGTTAATATACTATTTTAATTTTTTAATTAGTTAGACATAAGAATCTTAATATTTATAACTTAGAAATTGTTCGAGCTTGTCTTTCTAGTGATAGTAAATAGTTGTAACTAAACCTTAGTTCTCTATGGGATTCGATTCCGGACTCTTAGACCGGAATATATTTGTAGCGACCGCTATTCCTTTCTAGGAATAGAGTTGGGTGTGATCAAATTTTAGCACTATTGTCGGAGAACTAACGGTATAGTTGTAGCTGTATATATTTCCAGGTTTCAAGTTTGAACTTTTATTTTATTTTATTCTACTTGTTGATTTGGGAAACATGACATCTTGAAATTATGGGAGTTTAGGTATTGGTAATTCTACTGTTGATCCTCATTTATATTGTGCATGAAATCACCTATGGTAAAATTATCAATATATTTTTTAGAGCAAGTTATGTGCACCAACTCAATCTTATGAGTGAAATGCGTGTGATATGTGTGGTGGTCAAGATAGTTACTTTCATGATTGTACTTATATTTATTATCCTCCCCCACTTCTTGTTATGATGGTTCTACTTGAGAAGTTAATAGGAACAAAGAACCTGGGGATGCATACCTGAAATAGATCAAGGATATGAGTACCTTATGGAACAAAATAATGAGAAACAACTGCAGATAGAAAGGCAAGAGGCAACTACTCGCAACTTGGAGGCTCAAATGAATCAAGTGGTCGAAGTTTTTAATGCTCAAAAAGCCAATATTTGGGATAATAGCCAAGAAGCGTGTGAATTCGAAATGATATTGGAGGAGGTCAGAGTAGAACATTAAAAACCTAGCCAACTATAATTTAAGGATGTCGATATTGAAGATGTGAGACTGGAGTCAGCCAAGGATATTGAGGATCTAAAATTTTATTGACTCTAGTATCATTGATGTTGACGATGTTGAAAGTCTTGAAGTTCATGTGTTTGAGCGTATTTATATTCACTCCAAATATTTTTCCACATTGTGCTTGAATGATGATATGGAAATATAGTCATCCGAGTCAATTGAGGAGTCAAGGAATGAGGAACAAGGTGCATACATTATGGAATATTTCATGCCAAAAAGACATGACTACATACCTAACCTAAAAGTCAAGAAGTGTATAATATAATGGTTGCTTGGGCCAATTATATCTGTTCCACCACCCCTAGAGCATAACCGAAACTTGAAGCCAAATTGGGGTTCAATTCATAAGCTCGAGGTGGAGGCCTAAAATGGTTCACGCCATGCCGTAATGTTAAATCAGGAGCATGGGAAGCAAAGATTGGAAGGATGCAACAGCAAGCCAGATGGTTAGAACTAAGTACGGGGTGCATGCACAAAATAAAATACCCGAGAGAAGTCTGAGTACCCCATGAGCTGCTAGTGTTTCGGCCTTTGACCCACCAAGGAGTTTCTTTTACCCTATTATTATTTATATTGTGCATTTGGGATAATCCATAATTTTAAGTGTGGGGTGAGGAGATTGTCTGGGTGACTTTTTATGCTATTTTAGTTGTTTTACTTTAATTGGTAATTTCTTTTTTAGAAAAAACAATTAGACTTTTTTCAATGATGGATCTCATAGACAGTTTTCTTGAGGGATTTAAATCTAAACAAATAATATAAAAATAGAAAAATATAAAAATATATCTTTTATTTTCCTTAGATAGTAATAGTACCCTGTGATTTTTTTTATGCGCCGGTTCTTTTCCATGGGATGTAACATGAACTGGGTAATAGTATTTTCTTTTCTTAGAGTTGAGTAGTATTTAGGAATAAAGGAGAAGAAATGATGTGATATGCACCTTTTGACTTGTTTGATGGTTTCATACTTATGTCCTGACATGTGTTTCACCTTCTCTTAGCTTTAAATATGTGATGATGCCTTGGTAAAAAAGAATAGCATGTGGTATAACTCCTATGTGTCGGTTGCTTGACTTGTGTTCACTTTGTGCTTTATACTTAATATATCTCTTGGCTTTGTGAATACTTATTTGATTAAGAGTCTGAATGAAACTGTCCTTAGGGATTCATGTTCCATGTGTGAAGGGAGTTCTTTACATAGTTCCACGATATTGCAATTAAGTCTAGAAATTTTCTGGAATGTGAATTTAATCTTTAATCCTATGTGTTGCTCGGTATGAGTTTTATTGCCTATAACAAATAAAATCATCTTTAGTTAATCTTTTGAGTCTATAAGCCTTTTTTTTATACTCACATTACAAGCATATCCCTATTTATTCTTAATTGAATCATTTTTATCCTTAGACCTCTTAAAGCACTTGAATTGTAAAGAGAGCGCTAGAAAGAAGTAATGAGAAAACTTGGGGAAGCTTTTGAGTGAAACAAATAGAAGGAAGAAATATGTACTTGTGCTTTAAATAAAAATCTACTAGCGACAAGGCAAAAATACAAAAAAAAAGAATAAATAAAGGTTTTTTATTTTTGCCGGTGAATGTGATTTAAAGCAGTGTGTAAAGAAAAAGAAAAATATTTTGGGGTGAGCTATGTTGTGTTGATTGAAGTAGATTGAAGGAATTTTGTGCTTTAATTTGAATACGTGATGTGTTAAAGTGCTTAGGGGATCTAGCCATTATATTCTAAATGTATTTTACCCCTCCATTAGCCACATTACAACCATAATAAAGTCCTACTTGATTTCAGACCGAGCCAGCCTACATTTGTAGAGGTTTACATAATGGGATAACATGTGGTACCTTTTGTATGCATGTGACTTCTTTGAGAGAGTGGGTGAACGTTTTTTATATGTATGAATCCTTAAAATATATTCGATCATGTGATTTGGCTGTGTGAACTACTTATTTTATTTTATTGTGAGGGCACATGGTTTCACATAGGATATGTAATGTTATTAGATCTCTATGTTAGATTAAATATTCAAGCCTCGGGTGCATTGTGATATTGAGTTAGTTTTCGAGGCTAGAATTTTTATAATCATGTTGTTCCTGGGTTGGATATTTTGAAATTGGCATGAGTATAGAAAGTGTCTTTTGACCACATATGCTAGTGCTTAATTGTTAATATCAACCATGGTCATAGGTATAGTGTGTTGTGAATGCGTGGCTAATGGGTCCTTGAAGAGGAAGTGTTTAGTTGGTTGACTCGAGGGCGAGAAATATTTAAAGTGTTGATTTCGTGCTATAATTCCATATATTATAATGTTATTTACCCTACTTGCTTGTTGTTTGGATGTTAATTTGTATAACAATTGAGTTTAATAGAGATTATTTCACGTGTAGGAATGCTTGGACATGAATTGGAGAAAAGTTGCACGAAATAGTACCTCAGAGCTACAAAATGGAGCAATGAAAGAAAACGTGCAAGGCAATGAAAAGTCATGGCACAGATAGTACAAGACATTGTCCAAGGCATTGTCATTGGCGCCCCTGACAGTGCCTCACGCAGAAACATTGGTGCCCCTGGCAGTGCCTCATGCAGAAATGTTGCGTCTCTAATAGTGCCTCGCGACGATGATGCTACCGAGCCACTTTTATTTCATCCTTAATTTTGAACGTATATACTTTATCCCTACTTTATAAATACCTCCTAAACTTAGTTTTTAGAGACATAGACATCATTAGGGAGGGTATTTGAACCAAGAAGTTAAGAACACGCTAAGAGCAAGGCCGAGAATTTTTCTACGAGTTTTTCACTTCCTTCTTCCTATTTTTGTTATTGGTTATGAATTATAGAATTGTAGTTTTATATACTATTATGAATAGTTAATTTGTTATCTAGGGTTTTGATGGAAGCTTTTGTAAGATAAATTCTCGTTATATTTTTATATAATTGAACCGTCAGATTTCTCTACCTGTTCAACTACGTGTCTAGTACTGTTGATTGAATGGCCATCAATTGATTGTGCCTATTTAGTATGTATTGATTGAGAGAGGGTGCATATGTAGGTAGTTGTTGAACAACATCACTCCTAGATATGTGAGAGATAAATATGGAGGGTTTAAAGGCGGGATTAGAGATAACGAAATATTGGTGCCATTATAGTGAGCGATGAATTAGTGTCAGCTAGCGTAGTTCGAGAGAATATATCTACTAAATTGTGGTAGTTTATCGAGCGAGAATTACAACACCAGAAGTACTCACAATCGGTAGAGAATACTTAGGCAAAATTATAGAAGACGTAGTGGGAAGGATTCTGACAATTGGAGAAATCATAACCCTAGACCTCGTTAATATTTTCTCCAACCCGTAGTATATTTAGTTGTTAATATACTACTTTAATTTGTTAATTAGTTAGACATAAGAATCTTAATATTTATAACTTAGGAATTGTTCGAGCTTGGCTTTATATTGATGGTAAATAGTTTTAACTAAACTTCAGTTCTCTGTGCGATTCGACTTCGAATTATATTTGTAACGACCGCTTACCCTTTATAGGACTAGAGTTGGGTATGATTAGAGTGTAACCCTCAATAGATTATTATAACATAAATAAGATCCAAAAATATGAAATTTAAATAACTACCTAAGAACTAGTGTCATAAGTTATGAGCAACTGAGTAAATTTACGATAGCGATGTGAAGAGAGGTACAATTTCTCTTTGAGTACACAAATAAAAAATATAAGACCCTAGGCTACCATGAACAAATAGCACCTAATGACCGGAATGCTGGGAAGTGTAGAAATTCACAATAGCTATGTTTCAAAATCTTTACGCAAGTTGAGAAGTATAGTATGAGTATAACCGGCCTCCTAAGTAGTGGTGAGGTTTTAGTCAGAAGATACTCACCGTATATAATTTATTTCATTAGAAGCATATGTAATAATAAAGAAACTTTCAAAAAGTAGCAAAAATCAATAATAAGGTGCATAGTCAATGAGAAAAATAGTAAGCATATTTTTTCAAATAACAAGGTCAAAAAAAGCTTATATAAATACACATCAAATTCACATATAAAGGAGATATGCAACAAGTAATATCAATTTGAATGCTTGTGAGTCTAGAATGTCTATGCATAATAATGACTCGGCTTTACATCAATATGACATCCTCCAAGTGTCCAACTATATACTAACAAGTCACATTCATGTGTAAAATGCATAAATGTGCATAATGAATTTAGAATATCTGTGCATAATAAAGATTCAAAAATTATAACAATCAACACTTTCCTGGTGTCCGACACCTCCCCGGTATCCAACAATATTATGCACACATGGCCTAATGTAGTATGGTAATTGCGTGACTCCAAAGGGATGAATCAGAATTTATGCGTTCGATCATTATAGCTCCATAATCAATCATTAACCTGCATAGAATGTCCCATCGTGATATAATCATATCCATTTTATAAAATAAATCATCGTGCAATAATTATATTAACCACACGATATAAATTATTATGCCATAATTATATCAACTGCACGACATAAATTATCATGTCATAATCAATCAACTGCCCCGCATAAGCTATCGTGCCATTACATATAAGGGAACCATATGCATGGATGTACGTATATGAACAAAGGAGCTAAATATGTATGATCCATATGGACCAAAGAAATCAACATGCAAAGATGTGCGCATGTATATAATGTATGACTATGACCATAACATGTTATCCAACATACAATGAGTTCATCATGTTCAAATAAGATTTCTAAAGCCTAGACATGATCTCTAGCATGAATAAGAAAAGTCAAGTAGTCATACCAGCAAATAAAGTAAATTGTAAGTAGAGTATGTAAGAAATAATGCATAAAAAGTTTAAATTTATCTCAAGTATGGAGAACCTTAGTATCTGCATATGCGCTCGTAACCTCGTATACACGTCGCTCTCAAACACATAGTATGAGCACATATATCTATTTTTAGAAAAAAATCCTCAAGTCGAGGTTAAGCAAGATACCTACCTTAATTCCAGACTAGCTCTATTCTTCAAAATTTATCTTTTCTAGCTCCAAATCTGTTAAAGGAGGCTGATCTAGCCCAAAGAATGTTAGCAATCAATTTCAAATGATAAAGGTGTCATTCAAAAAAATCTCAAAGTCAACAAAAAGTCAAATCTGGGCCCTTATGGTCAAATTCCGAAATAAAAATCAAATTATGTTGACCCATTATCTCAAGAGTCCAAATATGTAATTAGTTTCTAAATTTGAGTCCAATTAATGTTTATTACATCAAAATATACTTTTTTAACTTTCAATTCAAAAATCCCTCTTTTCCTCTTTAGATTCCTTGTTTCCAAGATAAAATCAATAGTAGATTCATATATATTCGTAGATCCAGGTTACAATTAATTATCTCATCATCTTATGTGAATTTTTTTCGAAAATTGTCTCAATTCAAGCTCCCTAACTCTCAAATGATAAAATGAAGTTCAAATACAAAATGAGGTTATATGCATAAGTGCATAAATTTTCATTGCAAACTTCTATATATAATAGCATTATTATCCTTCACTAGAATAGTCATAACTTTTTGTACATATGTCAAATAATAAACAGTTTAAATTTTTGAAAAATTAATTCAAAGGGTTTATTAAGAAATTTTTACCGAACTCGTTATTGATTTAGAGCAATTCTCTTGTGAAGTCTGGTCAAGTGCAAAAAGACTCATGTTTCAACACTTTAAATTTTCCAAAACGCGCTGAAATTAACTCGAGCCCCTCATGTCCCCTCCAAACAATCCCAATAAGTCTAAATATCATATATCAACTTATCCAAAAGCGAAAAAAAAAGAGAAATGTTGCAACTGAAAGTTAATTTTCAAGTCAAAATCATGAATCTTAAACTTTCAATTTTCATACAATAGTACCAAATTGCACCCGAGCCCTTGGGGTTTTAATCCAAACATACTATAAGGCCCTAGAAAATTTTGCTAAGTAATCTAGGATTTTGTGGTGCCACGTAGGCTTATTATAATATTTTATAATCTATTAACATGGTGCACATCAATAGAATTTGGTAAATATATGTATATGTCTTATGGTAAGTAATTTGGGGTCCAAGGAAAGGCTAACTCTAAGGAAAATTGGAAAAGTTCATAATAGGCTAAGATTCCAAAGGTACTTGCACTAGTCCATACTTTGAACAAGCACATCTAAATATGTATAAGGTTTTATGTGGTGAATAACCTATCAAATAAAAGATCTTTGAGTCTAGTTTCCAACGCTTTAAACTGTTCGTCATTTGGACATTCCTACACAAAGTTATGCTCAAATTACCAAAGGCTGGAATAATGCGATCCTGTGTCAGATATGCGATTGCAAAAACCATTATGCGGTCCGCATACTTGATTTGCAATCGCAAATATGGTCGCAAATTAGACCAGTGTAGCCCAGTTTTGGGCACCAAGTTTTGCAACGCATTTGCGGCCAGCATACCCATTCTACGGTCCATTATGTGACCGCAGACCCGCATTCGAAGGGTAAATCTTCCTATTTTTATAACCCGACCTCATTTTAATATATAGTCTTTGGGGCTTCATTTGGGGTCATTTTTCTACTGATTTTAGAGAGAGTTGAGAGAATTTTAGAGAGAGAAGGAGGAACCCAACATTCAATCATCCAATCTTGCATCAATTTTCAAGAATCAAATAACCCAATCATAAATTCTTCATCTAAGAATTAACATTCTATACATTAGACTTTAATTTCGAGTTTGGGGTATAAGATGGGGTATTGAGGTATAATTCTTGGGTGTAATAGTATTATATATTCATGCATTTACAATTAGGTTTGTAGGAAGATTTTTGAACATAAATAAGTAAAGATTGGGTTGGGTAATGAAGGAAATCTTGTAAAAGAGAATTGAAATCAAGATGCACAACCAATATTTGATAAAATGCTCAAATTAGCTGAAACCATGCATACCTTCCTAATTTGTGTTCAATTTTGTTATGTCTCAAAGTAGATTGAGATTGCTAGAATTTTCGGAACGTCTAAGGAAAGCCTAAACAAGGTATGTATGGCTAAAAATTCGTCTTTTAGAAATTGAGCTTCATCGATATTTGTGTGAGTATGGTAAGATTAAAGTTGAATTGTTAAATTGACTATTATTCCACATGAATTTGGGGTTGCTACCTTATATTTGTGAAAGATGTATTCCAGTGTGATCAATGTGCTATTCTTGATAACTTGAAAAGGTGCAAGGAATATGAATCATGTACTGAAATGCTTAGACCTTAAATTGAGATTGAAGTTGCATATATTGTGCCATCTATGTGGAGTCTCGTCTATGCTTACAATTTCTATTTGCTCTTGTGTGCACCTACTGTCCTAAATGGCAAAGCTAATATTGAAATTGGGAACGATGTAAAAATGCGGCCTAGTGCCAAGAATGATGTGATAAGTTGTGGCCCCAAGTGCCTATGAAATGATATATGTGAAGGGAAAAATGCCTTGTCAAGGCGGCCTAGTCGATCGGGCCGAGACCGGACTCCACTCAAGATAGCGGTGGTATTGTGAATGAATTCCGGAAAGGAAAAGGAAAGATGAGATTGTGATTGGAATGTATGCCTCGAGTGAGGCGACCTAGCCGATCGGGTCGATATTGGACTCCGCTCATGATAGCGGTGGTATTGGAAACAAATGACGAATAGTATTTAATGCCCCAAACTAAAGATTATGGAAACATAATGTGAAAATTGTATGATTCTTTTATTTGATAACGTTGTGATAATTTAAAGTGTGTGAGTTGTACTTGTGATTTTTTTATTATTGTATGAAAGTTCTTTCTAACTAGATGGTATTTAGTTATACATACTAGTGTTATTCGAAGGCACTAACATCCCTTTTGCTGGGGGGGAAGGGGGGGAGGGGGTACGTCTTTAAATGGATGTAGTTGTTACTATAGCAGGCAGTGTTGGTCGCAGCTAGTGTCCCATCATCCTTTCAGCTGACTTAGTAAGCCCACTTCATTTCGGGGTCCTGTTTCATTTATTTATCATGTATTTTGTATTTGAGGTATAACCGGAGCCTTGTTACCGGCATTTCTATATTATATTACTCTTCAGTTATGTTTAGAGGCTCCGTAGATAGGTTGTGGGTAGTGTCGGGTATTGGAATTAAAGTAGAAATATTGATGTTTGGCAAGATTTATAAAACTTGTAATATTTTGATAATTACGATTTAAGCTGCTAATGGAAATAAAATGTAAGTTCTTAATGAAATACTTACCAAGTATGATTAATGGAGTCCATCTCCTATTTATTCATGAATTAGTTTGGGTAGAATGAAACCTAACAGACTTGCTCAGTTAGGCTTACTCAGTTGAGCGCCGGTCGCGCTCCTCGAATTTTGGGGCGTGACAAACTTGGTATCAGAGCTTAAGGTTTTAAAGTGTCCCAAGATATCTCGGAGCCGTGTCTAGTAGAGTCCTTCTTATCAGTGTGTAGTTGACCACATCTATAAGTTGGAGGCTATTCGGACAATTAGGAATTTCACCCTTCTTTGATACTCCAGATCGTGCAGTAGAGATCAAGATAGGAAATTAATTTCCATTCTATGCCTTAATCTTAAGATGAGTAATTCATAATTTAGGAAGCAGTAAGGAAAGAATGACCGCACCACTGAGTCCGAGTGGATTGCCCAAGGACTTGTTAGGAGAATGTATTGAGCTGTGGAGGGATTAGTAGAACCTATTGCCATCGCTAAGAGGGGAGTGCCCTTTTTCCTATTAATCTCACTGCACCACAGATCATGTAGTATATCAGTATGTTACCTACGTACGTTAGGGACGTTGAGTCGAGGAGTATTGATTAAGCTATTGCCCTACCAACCTAAAGTCATTAAGTGAGTCAAATCAAAATTTGTACTCATTGTATATGTACATCTATATTGAAGAATTCTCATAAACATGGTCTTAATAAGGTGTTGAATAACAAAACATTGCAAGTATCGACTCTTTGAACGAGACGCATTATTCGTAAATCCACTCTATTACAAATTCTCTTATTTACATCCTCTTGTGGAATTAAGTTCTATAAATACGTCCTTGAATGGAGTTATAACTCTAGGATTAATACTTCCCACTTTCTTTTCCTAAATTCTTAACGAGGGACTATACCTGATGAATTTCTCATCGAATATTTATTGAAATGGACAACATCTGCCCACTTGTGCCTATGCATGCATCGTCGTAAAGTTTACCTATGTGGTGTCAAGTTCCATGTAAAGCATCCCAGTATTGCGATCCTTCTCGAGTCACTCTTTTACTCAGTTATGTATATGGCTTATATGGTTTGAACAGTCAATCTACTCTCTTGTGAATATCATCATGAAAGTTTCTCACTACCTAGTAACATAAGAGCATACCTTAACACCTATCACACGAGTGCATGTCAATCGAAATGGTCACCGTGTGCATAAAGCCTCTCTGAAAATTGGTATCCTCATATTCCTTTCATAGGAAGATATTGTGTTGCCATAACTTTTGTGTCCACTTGGGACATCCCGCAGTAAGTAGCTTACTTTGTCCTAGTATTGTGGTTGCTCGTGGAATGGTCGTATATTTCAGTTGGGAGTTAATATAGTAGAAGCATGTCTAGCTTATAACAGATGTTTATTTTCTCTTTACACCTCCATAACTTGTGTTAATTGTGTTCTTTAGTTAGTGAATTCATTGTGCTAGTTTCCCCGCACTCGTTCGATAACCATGAGAGAACATATCCTTCTATGAGTCATTGTAACACTTCATTTCTCGTAAAGACCTTTACTAGGCTCTCCGTCAAGACCAAGCACACCTTTGGGGGTTATTATCGCACAACGCTTATTTCTCATGTTTTTCTGTCTTTCATTAGCATATGGGTAGTTCTCAAGTCAAAATCCATGAAGAACTCATCATGAATTCATCAAGGGTTGATCTTTTCGATAATGGATTATCTACACATGTGCTAGTCCAACGATCTGCTTATCAGTCTAACTCTCGCCTTTAGGTTTTGGGTTGACTAAGGAGAAATACACCTAGTAACACATTCATATGTCAAAGCCTTTATCTCAGTCAAGTATTGTAGCATCTCCCAATGTAGTTTGTAATAGTTGGTTGTGTAGAAGTGTATTTTAGTGCTTCATTATGAAGTAGAGTTGCTAAACATAATTGGATTTTAAAATTCTGGAGCTTCATACAGAGATCTTCTTTAAAAAAAATGTAACTTCTTGTAATCGCTTTATATTACCAACCTTCCTAGTGGTTACAATGTAAAGGTTACTTCCATAAGGCTCTTTCACTTTCTTTTCATTTGTCTTGTATCGTGTGTTATTTACCCGTAATCTTCAATGCGACATTATCTCAATGTCTCGACTAGTTATCACACTATATGATTCGATTAAATTTACCTCATTTTTATGTACTCTACAAGTACCCTTTTCTAAAAGGACACTGAAAGTGGGTAAATCCCCCTTTACTATAGACTTCTAATGTCTTCGACTTAGTTTAAGCTTGTTGGTTCCAAATGGTGCTCATTAGTTTTGCTACACTACTATCTATTTCATCTGATAACTCTCATTGTAAAATTCATTTATGTGTCATGGCATCAAAGAGGAAGTCTTGTAGCATTAAGGGTGGGGACATATTCCTTTTGCTAGAATAAATAAATATTGTTGGTATTCCTTGTAGATGTTCTTCTAACAACCATTTACCTGCTCTGCTTGTCTCTGTGACTAGATAACCTATGTTACTTTTCCCCGATAAATGTATTTACGCATCTCATTCTTTCAAACTTATCCATGAGGGCACTTTGAAGCCTTGTTTTATACCAACTCGTAATGGTTTTAAGTACTTTTTCGCCATTGTTATCGATTTTCTAGGGATACTTGGGCTTGTCTCGTGGGTTTTAAAAGTAATTATTTCCCCTAAATTCAAGCTTATATTTCCATGGCTTCAAACCAAAGTGCGTCCCCTTTTCAAAAGTCATGAATGGGTCGGATTTGATGAGGTTATGTGGCTCTCTGCTCACTCGACTTCTAGGATTATTGACAACATCATTGTCATGTGTGGGAAATTTTGGTACCACTGGCATTCCACCTCCTTAAGGAGGATATGAGTTTTAATTGTCTTTCTTCACGGAGCATTACGTCAACCACTGGAACTCCTCTAATCAATACATGATTTCACCCCTATGGTAGGATGTCCTAGCTGTGTGGTTTCACTCGTGAAAGGTTGAGATTAGATGCCTTTAGATGTTTGCACATATCATGAGCATATTGATTTGGAATACAAGTTGTCGTATATTTAGTTCTATCATATAGGATCAACTATCAGGAAGGGTTAAGCTGTTTGAAATATTATAATCTCATAACTGTTCAACTTTTTTTCATCCTCGTGGGCTTGTGGCATAGATTATGTGTGTCAATTAATGTTAAGAGTGTAATTCAACTTCATATATTTTGAAACCCATATTGCATTCAAGGTGGTAGAGTATTCTCGTTCTTGATAAACGGATTTTCCCTGCATGCTAGAAGACGGGTGCTTCACATTCTTGAGTATTCCTCCTTAACGGTTCCTATTTCAATGTACGAGTTACCCATATGCCCTATTTGTCTAATAATTGATGTCGTCACAATGATTAACCATGTCAGTATTGTTAGTAGTAATCTTTGTGTCTCTTAGCATATAACCTCATGAAATGCTCTGCTCAACACATTAATGGATTCCTGAATAACTTCAGGCTGATCTTGAACTCTATTGTTCCTCATTGTATTATATCCATTGGGTATTGTAAGTTCAAACATGTCAAAGAGGAAGCTTCGTAGTATGATCACATATATGTTTGATAGGTAATTTTATGGTCAGTTTATGATAGCACATCTTAGAGTAATTGTAGAAGGTCATCAAGGGTTTAGTGTGAGTGTTCGCCTAGAGATTTAGAGTTTAGGAGGGTGAACCGATTATTCTCAAAATTTTCCCATGTAGATGTTATGTGATTGATAATGAAGGGTACGTAAGCGCATTTCCCATTATGTCGCACTAGGAGTATGATGTTTCCCCATAGTTGTTCCTCATAAATTTGTATTTTAATATGTCTATGTCTAAAAAGGTATGTGGAGACCATTGTCTATCATCCTGGTGTAAATTATTGAAGGTGAATGTTAATGAATAGTTAGCTTATGCGAGGTATCTAGTTGTTATCCTTGTTAGATAAGTTTAGGGGTTGGGATTGCTTCCGTGAATGTGTTGTGGCAAAGCTTGTGAATTGAGGAGGCCACCTTGAAGGCCGAAAGTATCGTGGAAGGGAAATATTTTTGCTTGATTGTATATCAAAAAACTTTGACTTGAAAGATACCTTCTAGGTATTATGATCTAGAAATGTGTGGTTCGTGTCCGGGTATCCTTATGATAATGTAGTGCTTGTAATGGTAAAACTGGTATTGTCGATATATACATTGTGGTGCATTGTCTCATTGTGAAAGTGTTGTTAGGATGGTTTTGGTGGTTCTCTGACAGGTGGATAGACCTAGTTACAAAGGAGACTGCCGAAATTTCTAAAAAATTTGGGAATTATTCAAAATTTAGGGACTTGAGGTAGGTTAGAAAGAGATTTATTATGTTAAGCGTTTAGGTTAGACTCTACTCCTCATTCGAGGATGAATGATCCAAAGCGGGGGAGAATGTAAAGCCCTAGAAAATTTCGCTAAGTAAACTAGAATTTTGTGGTGCCACGTAGGCTTATTATAATATTTTATGTGCTATTAACATAGTGTACATCAATTGGATTTAGTAAATATGTGTATATGTCTTATGGTAAGTAATTTAGAGTCTAAGGAAAGGCCTAAGTCTAAGGATAATTGGAAAAGTTCATAATAGGCTAAGATTCCAAAGGTACTTGCACTAGTCCATACTTTGAACAAGCACATCTAAAGATTTATAAGGTTTTTTGTGGTGAATAGCCTATAAAATGAAAGATCTTTGAGTCTAGTTTCCATCTCTTCAAACCATTCATCATTTGAACATTCCTACGCAAAGTTATGATCAAATTACCAAAGGCTGGAAAAATGCAATCTTGTGTAAGATATGCGATCGCAAAAACCATTATGTGGTCCGCATACTTGATTTGCGATCGCAAATGTGGTCGCAAACTGGACCAGTGTAGCCCAATTTTGGGCACCGAGTTTTGCGACGCATTTGCGGCCAGCATACCCATTCTGCGGTCCATTATGCGACCGCAGACCCCCATTCGGAGGGTAAATCTTCCTATTTTTATAACCCGATCCCATTTTAATATATAGTCTTTGGGGATTCATTTGGGGTCATTTTTCTACTGATTTTAGAGAGAGTTGAGAGCATTTTAGAGAGAGAATGAGGAACCCAACATTCAATCATCCAATCTTGCATCAATTTTCAAGAATCAAATAACCCAATCACAAGTTCTTCATCTAAGAGGTAAGATTCTATACATTAGACTTTAATTTCGAGTTTGGGGTATTGAGGTATGATTCTTGGGTGTAATACTATTATATATTCATGCATTTACAAATTAGGTTTGTGGGAAGATTTTTTAACATAAATAAGTAAAGATTGGGTTGGGTAATGAAGTAAATCTTGTAAAAGAGAATTGAAATCAAGATGCACAACCACTATTTGTAAAATGCTCAAATTAGCTAAAACCATGCATATCTTCCAAATTTGTGTTCAATTTTGTTATGTCTCAAAGTAAATTGGGATTGCTAGAATTTCTAGAATGTCTAAGGAAAGCTTAAACAAGGTATATATGCCTAAAACCCCGTCATTTAGAAATTGAGCTTCGTCGGTGTTTGTGTGAGTACGGTAAGATTAAAGTTGAATGGTTAAATTGACTATTGTTCCACATGAATTTGGGGTTGCTACCTTATATTTATGAAAGATGTATTCAAGTGTGATCAATGTGCTATTCTTGATAACTTGAAAAGGTGCAAGGAATATGAATCATGTTTTGAAATGCTTAGACCTTAAATTGAGATTGAAGTTGCATATAGTGTGCCATCTATGTGGAGTCTCATCTATGCTTACAATTTCCATTTGCTCTTATGTGCAGCTACTGTCCTAAATGGCAAAGCTAATATTGAAGTTGGGAACGATGTAAAAATGCGACCTAGTCCCAAGAATGATGTGATAAGTTGTGGTCCCAAGTGCCTATGAAATGATATATGTGAAACGAAATAATTAGTGGGAAGGGAAAAACGCCTTGTCAAGGTGGCCTAGCCGATCGGGCCGAGATCAGACTCCGCTCAAGATAGCGGTGGTATTGTGAATGAATTCCGAAAAGGAAAAGGAAAGATGAGATTGTGATTGGAATATATGCCTTGAGTGAGGCGACCTAGCCGATCGGGTCGAGATCTGACTCCGCTCATGATAGCTGTGGTATTGGAAAAAAATGATGAATAGTATTGAATGCCCCAAACTAAAGATTATGGAAACATAATGTGAAAATTTTATGATTCTTTTATTTGATAACGTTGTGGTAATTTAAAGTGTTTGAGTTGTACTTGTGATTTTCTTATTATTGTATGAAAGTTCTTTCTAACTAGATGGTGTTTAGTTATACATACTAGTGCTATTCGATGGCACTAACGTCCCTTTTGCGGGAGGAGCTACGTCTTTAAATGGATGTAAGTTTTCTATGGCAGGCAGTATTGGTCGCATCTAGTGCCCTATCATCCTTTCAGCTGACTTGGTGAGCCCCACTTTGTTTCGGGGTCCTGTTTCATTTGTTTATCATGTACTTTGTATTTGAGGTATAGCCAGAGCCTTGTTACCGGCTTTTCTATATTAGATTACTCTTCTGTTATGTTTAGAGGCTCCGTAGATAGGTTGCGGGTAGTGTCAGGTATTGGAATTAAAGTAGAAATATTGATGTTTGGCAAGATTTATAAAACTTGTAATATTTTGATAATTATGATTTAAGTTGCTAATGGAAATGAAATGTGAGTTCTTAATGAAATACTTACTAAGTATGATTAATGAAGTCTATCTCCTATTTATTCACGAATTAGTTTGGGTAGAATGAAACCTAACAGGCTTGCTCAGTCAGGTTTACTCGGTTGAGCTCCTCGGATTTTGGGGCATGATACATACGTACAAATTCAAATCATCATACATACCTGTTGGAACCTTCAAATAATGAATCTGAGCTTGTTACTCTGAATGTTAACTTTAGTTAACTCTCTTAACTTAAAATCCTCTAGTTAGTAACTAAGGGCTCATTTGGTATGAAAAATAAGGAATAATTAATCTCGGGACTAAATTTAAGAAGAGTTTATCCCATATTTGGTTGGAAAATTTTTTGGTATAATTAATTCCGGGATTGTAGTATTTTTTTATCTCTATGGAAGGTAAAAAAATTAATCTCGGGATAATTAATCTTGGGATAACTTCTTTCCAACCAAACGACACCTAAGTGTTCCAAATCGCTCTCGAACCTCTTGAGACTTGGACCAACTATACATGCAAGTCATAAAATGTCATATAAACCTACTCAAGGTCTCAAATCATAAAACGGGAATCACGACTTATTTCTATTATTGTCAATTCTCTCTCCGATTGTCTAGTGAGACAGATATATTGAATGTCACATTCATACTAATATCTTCGTTCTTTTAACACCATTTTATTTATGGTTATGGGAACAAGATATTTGATAATTATAAATAGAATTTTTATATACTCACCACCCCAATCAGACTAAATTATCTCTATTTTATGTTAAAAATGATTCTCAACTTGTGATTTGAATTGCAAAAAGATATTGTATATGGTTAAAATCAGGATTGCCCGATTTTGCTATTTAATCGAGACCAAGGGATCACATTGAGGGTTAGCCTCGTAATGGATCAGGCCAGAGCATGAAGATAAGGTGTTAAGTTCAAGAATGGATGTGCCCATCGACATCGAGGCCAACAACGATCGAGACCAAATATGATAGACTTTGAGCAAAGTGTAATAACGGAAAGAAGAGATATCCATAACCAATCGAAGATCACGGTGAAAATTGTGGAATAGATCAAATCAAGGGCAGTAGTTTAGGCCGATCATGGAATTTATTTCTGTAATTAGAGTTATACCAATATTAGGATTTCTCTACTATATAAAGGGGAGTCCCCATAATTTGTAGGGACCTTACATTTACGCAGATCAAAGTAATATAATATTCTCTCTTTAATTCATGTTATCTTGATCTTGTTTATCAGTTTGCTGCTGTTAAGTGTTCTTACTCTACTAGCTCGAGGGTAGTCCAACTCGAGGGCTTCGTTCAAACATTGGTTTGCTTTATATTATTGTCAATTTTCATCACTTATCTTTATGTTAATCAATTGGTATTAGGTGAAATCACGTATCCTTAAAACCACATTATAAGTTTAAATGTTATCCAGTTTTTTAGGGTAAATAGTTCGGCGCCCACCGTGGGCCTAAGAATAATAGTGATTGCCTAATATTAATCCTCATAACACATACTGCTTTTATACTTGTTCTCATATGTGTCTTTTATTTCAGGAATCAATATGGCAAACTATTAAGCAGTGCCCACTCACACAGACATCGGCATTGGTCTTCATGGAGAGAACGAGCACATAGTCGCCCTAGAAACAGAGTACCTACAATCAATCCCGATGGACCACAGGCCGTAAATCCAGTCGATGTCAGCACTCATGTTGTCATTCATGAAAATTTAGGTGCTGATCCTAAAATAGTGTTCCTAGAGACCCTCGAGCAGCCGATCAGGACGCACAAAGTGGTGAAGAAGGCAGGATTAACCTTCGAATGATATTTAAAATGTTACAAACTCAACAAGTTTTGATAGCGCAACTCCAAAATCATAATCGAGCACCAAGAAGAATCGAACTTGATACATCACAAGAAGTTGTTCATAGGGTTGAACCTGTACAGGAGAATTTGAACGATAATGGATTGGGAACTAACCCCGTCGTCATAAAGATGCTCGAAGAGATCACTAAGTGGATAGAATTAGGTGAAAAGTACATCGAGGCTAATGAAAAAAAAGGTAGCAACATACAACTCACGAGTGGACCAAATACCGGGGGCACCCCCAATCCTAAAGGGTTTGGATTCGAAGAAATTTATGCATAAGCCTTTTCCTCAAAGTGCGGCTCTGAAGCCCATTCCTAAGAAATTTCGTAGCTAGACGTCCCCAAGTTCAATGGGACCACCGATTCTAATTAACATGTCACTTCGTACACATACAGAATACAGGGAAATGGCTTGAAAGATGATGAGATTGTATCCGTTCTCTTGAATAAATTTGAAGAAACTTTATCAAAAGGTGCCATGATATGATATCATAACTTACTAGCCAACTCTATTGATTCATTTGCTATAGTCGCAGATTCTTTTTTCAAAGCCCACGTCGTAGGCATTAAAGTTGCAACAAGAAAATTGGACCTCTTCAAAGTAAGAGAAAATGATAACGAAATGCTCAGTCGAAGATGATCAATTGGGAACTTTTCGATTTATCCCAATAGATTCATGGACAGTGTTAAAAGGGATGTCGAACGCGAACCATAATAAAATAGAGACAAGTACCATCCATAGAGTGGAGATCGGAGAAATAATGGGGCAAGACACAACCCCATACAGAATGATAGAGGAAATGATTGGGGATAGAGTTCCCAAGGAATTATGAGCAAGAGCAGTTTCGATAGGGATGCCGGATCTAATAAAGCACCTCGATTATTAGAATACAACTTCAGCATCGATGCATCAGGTATTGTATCATCCATCACTTGGATTAAGGACACTAGATGGCCCAGACCCTTACAAACAGATCAAGCTCAAAGGAACTCGTATCAAATGTGCAAATACCATGAAACCCGTGATCACAAAATCGAAGACTGCAAACAATTAAGGGAGGAGGTAGGTCGTTTATTCAATGAAGGTCGTCTTCAAGAGTTCTTGAGTGACCGAGCTAAAAATCACTTCAGAGACAAGGTTGTAAACAAGAAAAACGAACAGGAAGAATCGCAGCATGTGATTCATATGATCATTGGTGGGGTTGATATCCCTTAGGGCCCAACATTCAAACGCACCAAAGTTACAATCACAAGGGAAAAGCGTACCCAAGACTACTTTCCAGAAGATACCTTATCTTTCAATGATAAGGATACAGAAGGAATTGAATAGCCTCACAACGATGCACTGTTAATATCTATCCTTATGAACAAAATTCAAGTTAAATGTGTTGGTTGATCCAGGTAGCTCAGCAAATATTATTCGATCGAGAGTCATAGAGCAGCTCGGCCTCCAAGATCCAAATCGTGCATGCGGCTCGAGTACTCAATGGTTTCAACATGGCAAGTGAAACCGCTAAGGGGAATATCATTTTGCCAGTAAACGTAGCCAAAAGTATCCAGGGGATGGAGTTCCATGTAATCGATGGTGATATGAGATACAAAGCGTTGCTCGGAAGACCTTGGATTCATAATATAAAGGTAGTACCTCCAACACTTCATTATGTATTAAAATTCCCAACACCAGAGGGAATCAAAACGGTGTACGGCGAACAACCCGCAGCCAAAGAGATGTTTGCAATTTATGAGGTAATATCAGTATCGACGCGATCATCAACAAAGGGACCGGAATCAAAGGGAAAGTAAGAAGTCAAATAGCAACCACAGTCACCGGCCTCGACCATATTGGAGCAGCAGGAAGCTTTTGAGGATGATGATTACATGATACCTCAAACCTTCGTAATCCCCAATGATTTTGATGCCACAAAGTCAACTGTTGAATAGCTGGAACAAGTCATATTGATCAAGCACCTGCCCGACCGAAAGGTATACCTGGCACGGGGTTAACTCTCGAGCTTAGGGAAAGACTCATTAAATTCCTTCTTGAAAATATGGATTGTTTTGTTGGTTCCACCTTGACATGACAGGGATCCCACCGGAGATTACCACTCACCGATTGAGTCTGGACCCAAAGCTTAGATCGGTGAAGCAAAAGAGAAGGCCACAGTCCGAGGTTAAGCATGATTCATCAAGGAAGAGGTAACCAAAATTCTCAAAATAGGGTCCATTCGGGAAGTAAAATATCCTAAATGACTAGCAAACATAGTCGTATTCCCTAAAAAGGGAATAAACTCATAATGTGCGTAGACTATAAATACTTAAACAAACCATGCCCTAAAGATTCTTTTCCTTTGTCGAGTATCGTTTGCATGATCGATGCCACGACCGGCCACGAGACCCTCAGCTTTCTCTATGCCTACTCTGGGTATAATCAAATACAAATGAACTCGAAGGATCATGAAAAAACTTTGTTCATTACTAAGTACGATACTTATTGCTATAATGTAATGCCATTTGGATTAAAAAATGCTAGTTCTACTTATCAATGACTAGTAAATTGAATGTTCGAAGAACAAATAGGTAAATCAATTTAAGTCTATATTAATGACATGTTAGTTAAGTCTATGCGCGTGGATGACCATTTGACATATTTACAGAAAACCTTCGACATATTGAAAATATACAACATAAAGCTCAATCCTGAGAAATGTGCATTCGGGGTCGGTTCGGGCAAGTTCTCAGCTTTATAGTGTCAAATTGGGGAATCAAGATCAACCCTGATAAAATCAAGGCAATCAAAGACATCACAACTGCAGACAGCGTTAAGGTCGTACAAAGATTAACATGGCGAATAGCCGTCTTAGGACGGTTCATCTCGAGGTCCACAAATCAAAGTCACGGGTTTTTTTCATTACTCAAAAAGAAGAACAATTTCGCTTGGACCCCGGAATGCCAACAAGCATTGGAAGAGTTAAAGCGGTATCTTTAGCCCCCCAAAGCTTCATACTCCGAAAGCGGACAAGCAGCTCTACTTATATTGGGCACTCTCAGAAGCTGCGGTAAGTGGTGTCCTATTTCGAGAAGAGAAAGGTACACAATTTGCTATTTATTATGTTAGCCGGACCTTAGGTGAAGCCGAGACCCGGTACCCACACTTAGAAAATTTAGCGTTTACTTGCACCTCTAGAAAATTAAAACCATATTTTCAATGTCATCCAATTTATAGTGTAACCACCTACCCCCTTCGTAACATTTTGCACAAACTCGAACTGTCAGGCCGATTGGCTAAATGGGTCATCCAGATTAGCGGTTACGATATCGAGTATCAACCCCAAATAGCCATCAAATATCAAATCTTGTTAGACTTCGTGGACGACCTCAGGCCAACCTTCACGCTCGAAGTTAAAAAGGAACTATTGCTAAAATCGGGTACATCTTCAGGGGTGTAGACCCTCTTCATGGACGGTGCTTGAATGTGAAGGGGTCCGGGCTGGGAATCATTTTGAAGACGCCCACAGGAAATACAATTAGACAATCTATTAAAACTTTGAAATTGACTAGCAATGAGGTTGGGTATGACGCTATGATCTTGAGCTAGCTAAGAGCTTGGGAGTAGAGGTCATCGAGGCCAAGTGTGACGTCCAACTTGTGGTAAATCTGGTTAAAAGGACTTTCGAGGTTTGGGAAGATCTGATGCAGAGGTACTTAACCAAATTACAAGTGTCTCTACATCGATTTAGAGATTGGACGCTACAGCACGTGCCTCTAGAAAAAAATTGAGAGGCTGATGCCCTTGAAAATTTGGGGTTATCGATCGAAGATGATAAACTTAGATTGGGGACTGTCGTGCAACTTTTAATGTCAATGATCAAGGAAGGGCACGCCGAGATAAACTCCATATGTTTAACCTGGGATTGGAGTGATAATTACATCGAATACTTAAAGAACAGGAAGTTTCCATCAGTTCCTAAATAATCAATGACTCTACGCACTAAAGTTGCTCGGTTTACTTTGGCCGAGGATGGAACACTATAGGAGAACGTTCGATGGGTCATTAGCAAAATATTTGGGACCAGGAAATACAGGTTAGGTTCTACGAGAATTCCACAAGGGCACTTGCGGAAACCATTCTGGTGTCGAATCGTTGGTCTACAAAGTCATTAGACCAGGATACTATTGGACCGATATGGACAAAGATACTAAAGAATTTGTTCCAAAATACAACAAATGTCAAAGGTATGCATTGATGATCCACCAGCCCGGAGAACAACTTCACTCAGTCTTATCCCCATGGGCATTCATGAAATGGGGGATGGATATCGTCAGCCCTCTACTATCGGCCTCAGGTAAAGCTAAATTCATTTTATTAATGATTGACTATTTCTCTAAATAGGTTGAAGCACAGGCTTTCGAGAAAGTAAGGAAAAATAAGTCATAGACTTCATCTGGGATCACATCATATGCCGATTCGGGATACTCGCTGAGATAGCATGTGACAATGGAAAATAATTTATCGATAGCAAAGTAACAAGTTTCTCGGTGATCATAAAATTAAAACGTTCTTGTCGACGCCATATCATCCTAGTGGGAATGGACAGGCCGAATCAAAAAACAAGACCATCTTTCAGAATCTAAAGATAAGATTTAACAACACCAATGGATAATGGGGAGAAATTTTGCCCAAAGTACTTTGGGCGTATCAAACCACGTCAAAATCTAGTACAGGGAAACACCGTTCTCCTAAGTATATGGTGCCAAAGCTCTGATTCAGGTCGAGATCGGGGAACCCAGTGTCAGGTATTGATACACAATAGAATAGTCAAATCACGAGGCTATGAACTTGCCTCGAACGGTTAGATGAAAAATAGGAGGCTGCCCTCGTTAGAATGGCAGCATAAAAGCAGTGCATCAAAAGATACTACAATCGAAGATCCAATCTTCGCCACTTTTGAATCGGGGACTTAGTTCTGAGAAAAGTCACCCTCAACACTCGAGACCAAAACGAAGGGAAACTCGGCCCAAATTGGGAAGGACCACATTAGGTTCTCGGTGTAATCGAAAAGGGATCTTACAAACTTGGCACGATGAATGGCGAACAGTTGGCAAATAATTGGAACATATCACTCCTCAAACGATATTATTGGTAAGGTATAACTTTCTCCTTTTTTCATTTTATATTTGATATTAACTTATTGTAGTTGTTCGATCGAAGACATCTAGAAATTCTTCAACACAAAGACCTCAGGTTTTAAAGCATGAGTTGCACTTTTCTCTTAAATCGGGTTTTGTCCTAAATGGGTTTTCCTGGCGAGGTTTATAACGAAGCAACAATTGTTTGTGCTACATGGGGATAATTCAACAGTATCCAAGGCTTCTTTACAATCAACCTCAAATATTGGGGGCCATCACCCTTGGATGTTATGTTCTCAAGGTAAATACTCATATCGACGAGTCTTGATAGGTAAAATTTACTAAAGGGACAAACCGTCAAATGAGTCGCGTCCTTGTAGATTGCTTGAGCCCTGATAGAAAAACATGTACGCATAAATGATCTATTGAAAGAAGTGTTATTTCATTACCACTTGCTCCATGCCTTAGAAAAATTTCTACTTTACTTATGTTCTATTGCAAAAGTGGGCTCAAGCGCCAATGGCAACTAATGCTCGAGATATCAACCCCAAACTCGGGGACTACCGTCCAAAATCTGACATGTTTGAATTATTAAAGTTCGAGACCAAAAGACCTTGAAAAGGCAATCCTTGGTTTTATAGGCCACGGCCATCCCACTCGGAGGCTGGTACTTCGAACAAGTTCAAAGTATTCTTGAGAAAATAGCCCAAATATCAAATCTCAATTTAAAGGCTATGGCCAAACTAACATGGTTCAGATACATCCCAATTCCATATTAAACCAGACCTTCAAATACTTTCATAAAATCGGTTAAAAAAGGCTACCCTCATCAAAATTACAATGAGTTTCATTAACATCAACCCTCAAAAAACTTAAGGGGTACCAAATTGTTCGAACTCTCGAACAAGATTATGCTAAGGCATAACAAAGTAAAGGGTTTCAATATCTCTAACCCTCGAGAATCCTGAAGAGTACAGAGTTATCTCGTGCTAAGGCATAATAACTTTTTATATGATTAAACTTTTTAAGCCGAAAAGGGAAGAAGCCACTCTTTTGAGGCCATATGGGCCCAATTCAAGAGCCTAAGGGACATTATATTTTTGAGTTCGAGAATTCACCCTAACTAGACTAAAACCTAAGGGTTTTTCCTGCTTCGAGTTCGAGAAAGTACTCACTCGATTATAGAGACTATACTAGTCTTCGACCAAGTCTCCTATGTTTCGGATTCACAAACCAAATTTTTGCAAGATAACTAAGTGATTCAAAACTCTCACAAGGTATCAAGTGTATCAAAATTATCATAAGGCGAAAATCAAAATAGAATTTTCACAAAATAGAAATTGGAGACAAATCGGAAAGAAAAGAGATCATTCATATATGCAAAAATATTTACAAGGACCACTCAGGGTGTTACACAAAAATCCGAAAAATAAAAAATTCTAAGTGCCTAATCTTCCCCGAGAGACTCATCTTCATCCCCTCCACTCTCAAATCTACTCGAGCACCCGGAATTATCAGAAGAGAGCAACGTTTTGGTCTTGGCCTCGAGTACTTTTACATTCTCAATATCGATAATAAGGTCAAAGCCGCGAGCATGAATCTCCTCAAGAGTCTCCTTCCGAGACTGGCATTTGGCACGCTCAGAAAAATAGAATGATCGAACCTGAGCAGCATCAAAAATTTCCTTTGCTCAAGCATGAGTAGATTCAATATCACCTCAGTAGACGGCCATGCGCCTCTGCGTCAGCCTTTACTCTTTCTTCCTCAGATGTGGCCTTTGGAAGCTCAGCAGCCACCGAGCATTGAGCTCCTCAATTTTCTGGGCTCAGTCCAAGCTCTCCTCCTTCATGGTTTAGAGTTGACGTTTGGCCTAAGATAGCTGGGCCCGAGCAGTATCTTTATCCGAGGCAAGGCGGTCCATATTTTGCTTTCACCCCAAAGTCTCTGCCTCCTTCATCTTGGCCTCTTAGTGAAGTTGCTCGATCTTTTCTGCCTTCTACTGAACCTGCATGGTTGAAGTGTTAGTCATCGTTCCCGAATTGATATATTGAGCTTCTAAGTGACTTTATTTTACCTGCTAAATCAGGTCGATCTGTTCTTTGTGAGCTATGGCTAGTTCAGCTCGGATGTCCTTGATCTCGTCTTCCTTTTGCCCACTGAGGAGTTTAAGGGCATTTCTATCCTTCGTGATCCTTTTGATATCGGCCTCACACTAGTTCAACTCTGCCCAAGATTTAGAAAACACTTCCTGATGAAGCGTCAAAGCTAATGAAGAAAGAAAAAAATTAGGTAAAAGTAAATAAAGGCAAAGGTAATATTGATAAAGGGAGCTAAGGCTTACCTAACTCAGGAGTCGCTGAGCCTCATTAAAGATACTCAATGCATCACCCAAATCGAAAGCATCTTCAACCCCCGTAAAGCAACTATGAAAGAGGTCCTCTTCTTTGTGGTCCATTCCCACATCGGGGGTTTCCATGGCTTGGGCTTCCTTAATTTGCCCCTCAGAAAATGTGTGGAGGAGCGGCGAATCGTTAATATCTATTGCCCCAAACGAGTCACTGCCACCTTCAGGTACGTCCACCAATTTTCCGTCACGGCGGAAGGCGTCTTCAACCTCCGATGATACAGGAACTTTGCTCGGGCTATCCTCCAAGATCTTTTCAGGTCCAAGGTTGAACCTCTTCGATCATTACCGGCTCTGTGTCCTTTGGGACCTCGGCACTCCTCTTTTGTTCCACCAACTCGTGGTCGACATCTTCTTTTTCCCCTTCTTCATCTCGTAGTAGCTGAGCTACATTGTCAAGTAAGGTGGCGGTGTCATTTTTTAACTTACAAGCCTTGCTCTTTTTAGGCTTTGTAGTCTCGGAAGGTGACACCTTTTTTCTTTTCTTCTCCTTCGACGGCTTCGAGAGCGGTGGTGGAACCTCATCCTCCCCACAAGGGGGCCTCATGATAGAATTGTCCCTGAGACCTATATAAAGGAAATCAAATAGAAGAAAAAAGAGACATTACAGAAAAGAGCGCCAAACACATGAAAAGAAACTTAACATGATTTTTGGCCTCCCATCGACCCCTTGCCAAATCACGCCACGAGAGCTCGGCATATGAAGAAGTCGATGCTAGTTTCCGAACCAGTCCTCAAGGTTCAGGATTGCATCAGACAACCAAGAGTTTATTGCATCATAGGAAGGAATATCGATGAGAAAAAGCAAAAGGAACGAAACAGTAACTGGAGGTCAATGGCGGGGTTTGTACTTAAGCTTCATATTCCACTCTTGGGGGAATGGCATATTCTCAATCGGGATTATATCAGAATTCCTCACTCGGAACCGTCCCACTCATCCTCGGTCCTTGTCCTCATCAATGCTCGAGAATAGCACCTTGGTAGCCTAACACTGAAGCTTTATCAATCTTTCTCGATAAAGATGGTGGTTGTACAATCTAATGAGATGGTCGAGGGTAAAGGTCAACCCTTCGACCTTGCTCATAAAGAATCAAAGAAAAATGACAATACGCCAAAAAGAAAGATAGATCTGGCCTAGGGTTATTCAATATTAGTGGCAGAAGTCGAGGATAACAGAACCGACGGGACCCAACGTGAAAGGGTAGGTGTAAACACTTAAGAACCCTTTCACATAAGTAGTGATGTCCTCTTCTGGGGTCGGAATCACCACCTCTTTGTTTTCCCGGTGGAAATCTTTCTTCACCTGCTTAAGATCGTCCTCAGTTATCGAGCATATATATCTCGACATTGGCTCACATCGGCCAGGAACTAACGAGGGTTTCTCGACTTTAAAATCAAAAGTAAGATCACACGCCCCAGGAATACACTCTTCGAGGGGTGTCTCCACTGGCATTTTATTGCCAGTCGGTCGTGATAAAGAGAACTTTTCTTTTTGAGGAACGTTTTTAATGTTTTTTGCCATTTTTATATGAGTTCAGAGAAAGAAGAAGAAGATGAGACTTTTTGTTTTAAGAGAAGGTTGGCAAATAGGATTTGAAAAATTTGCAGAATTGGAAAACTTGAAGGAAGTAGAATGCTTTGAAAATTAAGAGAAGTTTTAAAAGTAAAGTTTGAAAAAAATATGAGGAAGATTTATTTAAAATGTTTGCTATGATGGTTTGAAGGCATTGGAGGCCGAATGTCAACTAACTTTCATTGATGACTTTAGGAACTATACTGGCGTGACGCAGTCACTTTTATCACTTACGTCACGAGGGTGATGTCATAATTGGTTGAGAGACAAAATCAAAGGCTCAATTTGTTTCTTCTCATTACACTCCAAGAAGCGAGGGGACGATCTGTATATGGTTAAAATTGGGCTTGCCCAATTTTGCTATTTAATTGATACCATGGGATCACGTCGAGGGTCAGCCTCGTAATGGATGCCAGATTACCAAGACGAGGTATCGAGTTTGAAAATCGAGGTGCCTGTTGAGATCGAGGACGAAAGTGAACGAGACCAAATATGGACGACTTCGAACAAATTGCAATAACAGAAAGGTGAGTTATCCATAATCGATTGAAGATCACAACAGAAATTCCGGAATAAACCAAATCAAGGGCGGTAGTTTAGCCCCATCATGGGATTTACTTATGTAATTAGAGTTATACCATAATTAGGATTTTTCTACTATACAAAGGCGAGTCCCTATCATTTGTAGGGACCTCACATTCACACAGATCAAAACAATATAATATTCTCTCTTTAATTCATGTTCTCTTGTTTATCGATTTGCTGCTTTTTAACTATTCTTGCTATACTAGCTTGAGGGTAGTCCAACTCGAGGGCTTCGTTCAAACACTGGTTCGTTTTATATTATTATCAATTTTTATCACTTATCTTTACGTTAATCAATTGGTATTAGGTAAAATCACATATCCGTAAAACCATATTATAAGTTTAAATGTTATCCAATTTTTTAGGGTAAACAGATCGACACCCACTATGGGGCTAAGGATAATAGTGATTGCCTAGTATTAATCCTTATAAGACATACTGATTTTACACTTGTTCTCATATGTGTGTTTGTGTTTTATTTCAGGAATCAACATGGTGAACTCTTAAGGAGTGCCCACTCACACAGACATCGGCCTTGGACTTCATGGAGAGAACGAGCACATAGTCGCCACGGGAAACAGATTGCCTCCAATCAATCCCGATGGACCACAGGCCGTAAATCCGATCAATGTCAGCACTTATGTTAACCCTTCATTTTCCTTTGCTGTTATGGGTCTACACCTCTCAAATGTATAATTCTTTCGTCTCAAGTTATGAAAAGAAATTTAATTAAATATAGAATTTATTGGGAAGGAATAAGGCTGCGTACACATTACTCTCCACTGATATCACGTAGGGGATTAAGCTGGATTTGTTGTTGTCATTGACCGCTTAAAAAAAATTGAATGCGATCATAAATCAATTTGTTTAAGAGCTTGTCTATAAAGGGCAGCTCAAGTCCTCCCCAAAATTCAAAAATTAGAACAAGATAATGTTTAATTTAAACGGAGAAAGATAATGTTTGCTATTATTTGTTGTGTCATTAACGATGTTATCATAATACATTATTGTTATTATTTTTTGCTATTTTCTACTTTATTTCCATTATTTCTTGAGTCAAGGGCTTACCAAAAATAGTATCTCTACCTCTATTATATAGGGTTAAAATCTGCGTAAACGTTACCCTTATCAGACAATATTTTTAAAAATATACTCAATTTGTTGTTGTTATTGTAATTTGGGAGAAGTGGAAAAGATATGGTGTGATGACCCGAAAGGTCATCTCGTATTTTAGAATCCAATTTGGGATTTTGAGGACTTCAAAACTTCATTTTTATTTCTTCTCGATTTGCGTGTATAGTTCGGGCGCGTTCCAGAAAAGCCTCTATGTGGAAATTTGAGAAAATATTAAGTTTTTCCTTTATAAATAATTTTAGTTAACTTCAGTCAATATTTTAAGTAAACGGACCCGTGTTTGGACGGTTCTGGAGAGTCGGTAGTAAAATATGGAACCTGGGCGTATGCCCGGAATCGAATTCTAAAGTCCCTAGCCCGAGAAATGAAATTTTGATGAAAATTGTTAAATTGGAAATGTAAAGCTTTTAAGAGTTTGTTTAATAATTGATTTTGTTGATATCTGATCCGTATTGTGGTTTTGAAGCCCAATATAGGTCGTTATGATATTTATACCATATCTATAAAATTTGGTGATGAACGGAACTGATTTGACGTAATTCGGACGATTGGTTGAGAAAATAGAACTTTTGAACTTTCTTGAAAATTTTATGCAGTTTGATGCTAAATTCGTAGTTCTAGGTATTCTTTTGGCGATTTGATCGCACGAGCAGGTTCGTATGATATTTTTAGACTTGTGTGCATGTTTGTTTTGGAGCTCTGAAGGCTCCGGTGAGTTTTGGATAGGCTACGGGATGATTTACACTTAGAAAATCTGTTGTGTTTACTGCTTCTAGTATGCTGATACTTTGTACTTCGCATTCACAAAGCAACTCCCGCGCATGCAAAGTGCAACCTAGTCTGGGGAAGGGATTGTTCATTGCGAACGCGAAGCCATGGTCGCAAACGCGAAGCACTGGGGGTTGCTCTTCGCGAACGGGACCAGTATCACGCGAACGGTAGAGTAAAATGGAGGTGGGCTAGGGAATCTTTGAGTTGTTCATCGCGAACGCGGTCCAAGGCCCGCAAACGTGATGGTCAGGGGAAAGATCATCGCGAACGTGAACAACTCTGCGCAAACGCGAAGGCCATTCTAGCCGTAGTGTATCAGGAACGCGACAGGCTTCTCATGAATGCGAAGAAGGCATGTCCAGTCTTTTAAAAACGGAACCATAATCGGGATTTTATCAAAAACTCACAACTCTTTCATAAAAACTCGACCTATAAGCGATTTTGCAGGGGGGATTTCAACACCAATTCATAGGTATGTGTCTACTCATTTCCTTCAATTTTCGTCAACAACCATTAGATCTTTAGCCGTAAATCTCTTTCTTTTATGGTAGAATTAGGGATTTTAGGAAGAGTTGGGGTTTTTGCAAATTTGGTACTTAGATGTCGCTTTGGGGTCAGAATTACATATTTGGTTTCGTGGGTGAACGGGTTTTGGTCCGAACCTCGACTTTTGACCAAGCGAGCCTGAGGTCAGTATTTGATGTTTTAGAGAATTGTTGGGAAACTTTTAATTATACATTAGAATTGATTTCGTTAGCGATAATTGATATTATTAAGTTAATTATGATTAGATACGAGTTGTTTGGAGGTGGAACGTAAGGGTAAAGAGGTGATTGAGGCTTGAGTTCGATTGTGGAATCGAGATAAGTATTGTGGCTAACCTTAGCTTGAGAGATTAGGTATTGTTGCCTTATGTGTTATGTGTTTAGTTTTTGAGTACGACGTATAGGTGAAGTGACGAGTATCTATGCATTGTTGTCGGGTCATAGCATGCGAGTGAATTTTATACTTGTGACTGTTGTATTCTTTATTCGTACTATTCATGCTTAAACTGGTTATTCTTCATGTTAAACAAGTCTTATTATGTTTCCTGGTATTGGATATTGGTTGAGTATTGACTCAAGTTGAGATTTATATTGTGAAGTTAAATTCTGAAACGAGGCTGGTTATTTATGATTCCCTTGTTGGGTTGTTCTTGTTTTGTTTGTTTGTTTGGGTGAGGAAGAGTGTAAAGCACAAAAGGTAATGTCATGCCATATTCTGTGAGTGTTAATGCACAAAGAGGGATGTCGTGCCGCATTCTGATAGTGATTATACATGAAGGGTGATGTCGTGCCATGTTATAAGAGAGTTAATACACAAAGGGTGATGTCGTGTCATTTTTGTTGTTTTTATGGTAAGGACGAGAGTAAAAGCACGAAGGGTTATGTCACGCACATACTTGCTATGTTATTATTTCCGTTGGTAAAAATCATGATATTTACTGTGTTTCTATACTGAGCTAATTTCAGGATTTGATATTCCCTCAGCATGTTTTCCCTCTTCTCGTTACTATCTGTTTAGCTCCCAATTGTTGTTATTTTATCCTATATGATTTTAACTGCACAAGTTCATGTTATTGTCGTGTCCTAACCTCGTCGCCACTTCGTCGAGGTTAGGCTCGGCACTTACCAGTACATGGGTTCGGTTGTACTGATACTGCACTCTTCACTTTCTGTGCAGATCTCGGTACCGAACCTCGTTGACCAAAGTTGGATTGCTACCTTTAGTTCGTCAGAGATCTGTCAGCGTTCGTAGACCCTGGAATCCCCTTCCATTTATCTTAGTTTCTCTGTCTCCATTCATTTCGAGAACAGATGTTTTTTCTTTATACCAGTATTTATAGTAACTCTTAGAAGTTCATGGAGTGTGACATCAAATCTTTAGGTAGTCGTGTATTAATGTTAAACTGTTATAAAATTTATGCACTTCTTGCCTGTTTTAGTTTAAATTATTGTTAACTACTGTATTGGTTAGTGATTAACGTGTTACATCTTTATCTGTTGGCTTGCTTAGCATTTTAAAAGTTAGGTGCCATCACGATCTCGATGGTGGGAAATCCGGGTCATGACAAGTTGGTATCAGAACACTAGCTTGCCTAGGTCTCATAATTCACGAACAAGCTAAGTAGAATCTGAGGGATCGGTGCGGAGACGTCTGTGCTTATTCACCTTAGGCTATAGAATTTAAGAATAACTTCACTTCTATTCTTTTCTGTTGTGTGATTTGATTTCTCAATATTAATTAGACATTCTACTCTTGTTCTTTTATAGATAGAGAGAACACGTACCGCTTCATCAGCTGATCAGCAGCCCGAGCCCTGAGTGGCATATCCTACGAGGGGAAGAGGATGAGGCCGGGGTCATGCTAGAGACCGAGTCAAGGGCAGGGCTCAGCCTAGAACTTGAGCAGTAACACCAGTAGTGGAGCCTCAGATAGAGTTTGATGATGAGGTTCTGGCCCAGACCGTTCCGATAGGGCCAACTCAGGTTCTAGATGGATTCATCGCTACCTCGGTACCCCAGGATGATTTTGTCCGTCTAGTGGGCCTTATGGAGAGCGTAGCTTTGACTGGCACATTTTTGGTAGCACTAGTCGTCTCTCGGGCTGGGGGGATCCTAAACTCTTGCTACCCACACTCCAGAGCAAATAGATCCCCAGTTTTAGACTCCAGTAGCTCAGCCAGTGGGAGTAGCTCAGCCGGTTATTGTGGCTCAAACCAGTGATGGGTCAGCTATGTCTTCTGACGCTTTGTTGAGGTTGGACAAGTTCACAAAGCTTTTTCTGATTCATTTCAGTGGGGTAGCTTTTGAGGACCCCCAGGATTATCTTGTTCGCTTCCATGGGTTGTTGTGGAACATGGGGATAGGGGATAGTGGAGACTAATGAGGTCGACTTTGTTGTATTCCAGATGATAGGGTTCGTCAAGAGATGGTGGAATGATTTTGTATTGACTAGACCAGTTGGGTCGCCTGCCTTGACTTGGGACCAGTTCTCTCATTTATTTCTCGAGAAGTTCCCTTCTTATCACTCAGAGAGAGAGGACTATCGCAGGCGATTTGAGCATCTTCAGCAGATATCTATGATTGTCAACTCAATACGAGACAAGGTTTGTTGATTTGGCTCATCATGCTCTTCTTATAATCCCCTCCGATATAGAGAAATAGTGAGGAGGTTTATTGAGGGACTCGATCAGCCTATCAGATTGCAGATGGCTAAGGAGACAGGGAGCGAGATTTCTTTCCAAGATGTGGCCAAGCGAGTTGAGATGGATTTAGCTCAGGGGAGTGGTCAGGGGTCTAACAAGAGGTCTCATTATTCTAGTAGATTCAGTGGTGCCTCGTCTTGAGGTAGGGATTCGTTTTGTAGAGGCCATCCTCCCAGGTCATTTCATTCAGCACTTCAGGTGGTCGTGGCTCTCATATGCAATATTCTGACCAGCTAGCCTATAATGCACCACCAGCTCTTATCAGTGCACCTCCGCTCTACAGTTTTCAAGGTAGTTACCCAGGCTGTCACGGCCAGTTTCAGGGTCAGCAGTCTCAGCAGCCAAGATCTTGTTATACTTGTGGCGATCCAAGGCACATTACTAGATTTTTCCCTCGAGCATCGAGCAGTTCACAACATCAGGGTTCTCGTGCCATAGTTCAGGAACTGGGTGTTCCACTGCCCGCTCAGCCAGCTAGGGGTAGCAGTCAGGCAGCTAGAGGTGGAGGGGGAGGTCAAGGTATTAGAGGTAGAGGTCAGGTCGCTAAAGGTGTAGGCTAGCCAGAACGAGGTCATCCTAGGGATATAGCTCAGAGTGTTGGGGCCCAGCCCCAATGTTATGCTTTCCCACCCAGGCTTGAGGCTGAGTCATTCGATGATGTTATCATAGGTATTATTTCAGTTTGCAGTAGCGATGCTTCAGTTTTATTTGATCTAGGTTCTACATACTTCTATGTATCATCTTATTTTGCTACATACTTGGTTGTGCCTCGTGATTCTTTGAGTGCTTCTCTATATGTGTCCACACTAGTGGGTGATTCTATTATTGTTGATCGTGCCTATCACTCGTGTGTGGTTATTATTGGGGGTCTTGAGACTAGCGTAGATCTCATATTGCTTGATATGGTCAATTTTGATGTCATTTTGGGGATGGATTGGCTCTTACTTTATCTTGTTTTATTGGAACATTATGCCAAGGTTGTGACCTTAGCCTTGCCGGGGTTGCCTCGATTGGAGTGGAGAGGGATTCTTGGTCATTCTACCAGTAGGGTTATATCTTATATAAAGGCTCGGCGTATGGTCTAGAAGGGGTGTTTGGCTTATTTGGATTATGTTCGTGATTCCAGTACAGAGGTTCCTTCCGTGGATTCCGTACTAGTTGTTCGTGAGTCTCTAGAGGTATTTCCTACAGACCTGTCGGGGATGTCACCCGATATGGATATTGACTTTTGCATTGATTTGGCTTCGAGCACTCAACTCATTTCTATTTTGCCAAACTGTATGGCCCCGCCAGAGTTGAAAAAATTGAAAGAGCAATTGCAAGATTTGCTTGATAAGGGCTTCATTAGGCCTAGTGTCTCTCCTTGGATGTGCCAGTGTTGTTTGTAAAGAAAAAGGATGGGTCGATGAGGACGTGCATAGATTATTGGCATTTGAACAAAGTCATCATTAAGAACAAGTATCCATTGTCGAGGATTGATGATGTATTTGATCAGCTTTAGGGTGCCAAAGTGTCTTCAAAGATAGATTTGAGGTATAGCTACCATCAGTTGAGGATTAGGGCATCCGATTTCCTTAAGATAGCTTTTCGGACTCGGTATGGGCATTATGAGTTTCTAGTTATGTCATTTGGGTTGACAAATGCCCCAGCAACATTTATGGATTTGATGAACTGAGTGTTCAAGCCCTACCTGGATTCCTTTGTGATTGTTTCTATTGATGATATCTTGAGCTATTCCCTCGACTGAGAGTAGCATGAGCAGCATTTTCGGATCGTTCTTCAAACTCTGAGAGACAACAGTTATATGCCAAGTTTATGAAATGTGATTTTTGGTTGTAGTAGCATTCTTGGGTCACAATGAATCGGCAAAGAGTATTTAGGTAGATCCTAAGATGAACGAGGAAGTCAAGGACTGTCCTAGGCCCACATCAGCTATAGAGATTCGGAGTTTCTTGGGCTTGGCGAGTTATTACCGTGGTTTGTGGAGGGGTTTTCATCTATAGCAGCCCCGATGACCAGGTTGACCCATAAGGGTGCCCCATTTAGGTGGTCGGACGAGTGTAAGGTGAGCTTTTAGAATCTCAAGACTACTTAGACCACAGCGCCGGTGTTTGTATTGCCCACGGGTTCAAGGCCGTATACAGTGTATTGTAACGCATCTCGTATTAGACTTGGTGCGGTATTGATGCGGGGTGGCAAGGTTATTGCATATGCTTCACGACAGTTGAAGATTCATGAGAAGAATTATCCAGTTCATGAATTGTAGCTAGTAGCCATTATTCACGTGCTGAAGATTTGGAGGCACTATCTATATGGCATGTCGTGTGAGGTATTTACGGATCACAAGAATTTGCAGTATTTGTTCAAGTAGAAGGAGCTCAATTTGAGGCAGATAAGGTGGCTGGAGCTATTGAAAAACTATGATATCACCATCTTGTATCATCCCGGGAAGGCCAATGTGGTGGACAATGCTTTGAGCAGTAAGTCAGCTAATATGGGCAGCCTTGTGTATATTCTAGTCGGTGAGAGACCGCTTGCATTAGATGTTCAGGCTTTGGCCAATCAGTTCGTGAGATAGGATGTTTTTTAGCCCAGCCGTGTTCTAGCTTTACAGTCGCGCGGTCTTTCTTGTTGGAGCGTATCAAGGAGAGGGAGTATGATGATCCTCATTTGCATGTCCTTAGGTACACAGTGCGGCACGAAGATGACAAGAAGGTTATAGTTGGAGATGATAGAGTTTTGAGGATGCGGGGTCGTGTTTGTGTGCCTAATGTGGATGGGATTCGTGAGTTGATTCTAGAAGAGGCTCACAGTTTCCGGTATTATATTCATCCGGGCACCGCTAAGATGTATCAGGACTTGCGAAAGCACTATTAGTGGAGGAGTATAAAGAAGGATGTTGTTGCATATGTAGCTCAGTGTTTGAATTGTCAGCAAGTAAAGTACGAGCATCAGAGACCTGGTGGTTTGCTTCATAAGATTGAGATCCCTGAGTAGAAGTGGGAGCGTATCACTATGGACTTCGTTGTTGGACTCCCACGGACTCAGAGAAAGTTCGACGCAGTATGGTTTATTGTGGATAGGCTGACTAAGTCAGCATATTTCATTCCTATGGTAGTTTTCTTTTCTTCGAAGCGATTGCCATATTTATATCTGTAAGATCATTCGTCTTCATGGTGTGCCCGTGTCTGTCATTTCTAATCGAGGTACACTATTTACATTACATTTTTAGAGAGAAGTAGAGTGCGAGGTGGTTGCGGGAGTCGAGTTGAGCACAACATTTCATCCTCAGACGGACGGACAATCCGAACGTAGTATATAGATTTTGAAGGATATGTTCCACGCTTGTGTTATTGACTTTGGACGTTCTTGGGATCAGTTCTTACCGTTAGCGGAGTTTGCCTACAACAATAGTTATCATTCGAGCATCCAGTTGGCTTCCCATGAGGCACTATATGGTAGGCGGTGTCGATTGTCGGTTGGATAGCTTGAGCCGGGAAAGGCTCGGTTATTGGGTACAGATTTAGTACAGAATGTCTTGGATAAGGTTAAGATCATTCACGATAGACTTCGTACAGCTCAATCAAGGCGAAAGAGTTATGTCGACCATAAGTTTCGTGATGTGGCATTCATGGTCGGAGAGAGAGTGTTGCTTCGGGTGTCACCCATGAAGGGTGTGATGCGGTCTGGGAAGAAGGGCAAGTTAATCCCTAGGTTCATCGAGCCTTTTGAGATTCTTGATCGAGTGGGAGAGGTGTCTTACAGACTTGCATTTCCACCAGGCTTATCAGCGGTACATCCAGTGTTTCATGTGTCCATACTTCGGACGTATCACGGTGATCCATCCCATATGTTAGATTTTAGCATTGTCCAGCTGAGAAGGATCTGACTTACGAGGAGGAGCCAATAGCTATTCTAGATCGGCAGGTTTGTCAGTTGAGATCGAAGAGTTATCCTTCGATTCGTGCGCAGTGAAGAGGTCAGCCTGTGGAGGCAGCTACCTGGGAGTCCGAGTTTGTTATACGGAGCAGATATCCCCAACTTTTTACTAGCTCAGGTACTTTTCTATGTCCTTTCGAGGACGAATGGTTGTTGTAGAGATGGAGAATATGATGGCATGAAAGGTCATCTCATGATTTAGAACCAATTAAGGGTTTCGAGACCTTCAAAACCTTATTTTCCTTCTTCTCGATTTGCATGGGCAATCCGGGCGCGTTTCGAAAAAGCCTCTATGTGGAAATTTGAAAAAATATTAAATTTTGCCTTTAAAAATGATTTAGTTGAACTCGGTCAACATTTTGAGTAAACAGACCTGGACCCATATTTTGACAGTCCCAGAGGATCCGTATTAAAATATGGGACCTGGGCGTATTCTCGAATTTCGAGGTCCCTAGCTCGAAAAACAAATTTTTGACGAAAATTGTTAAACTGAAAATATAAAGGTTTTAAGAATTTGTATAATAAATGATTTTGTTGATACTGGGTCTCTATTGTGGTTCCGCAGCCCGGTATAGGTCCGTTATGATATTTATACTATATTTATGATATTTGATGAGGAACGGGATTGATTTGCCGTAATTTGGAACATTGGTTGAGAAAATAGAACTTTTGAACTTTCTTGAAAATTTATGCAATTTGATGCTAAATTCATAGTTCTAGGTATTATATTGGCGATTCGATCACCCGAGTAAATCCGTATGATATTTTTTAGACTTGTGTACATGTTTGGTTTGGAGCCCTGAAGGCTCGGTGAGTTTCGAATAAGCTACGGGGTGATTTACCCTTAGAAAATCTGTTGTTTTTGTTGCTTCTGGTATGTTGATACTTTGTGCTTCGCGTTCGCGAAGCAACTCTCGCGAAAGCGAAGTGCAACCTGGTCAAGGGAGGGTATTGTTCATCGCGAACGCGAACGCGAACGTGAACGCGGAGTATTGGGGGTTGCTCTTCGCGAACGCATAGAGTAAAATGGAGGTGGGTTGGGGAATCTTTGAGTTGTTCTTCGCGAAGGCAGTCCAAGGCCCGCGAACGCGATGGTTAGGGGAAAGACCATCGCGAACGTGAAGGTCATTCTGGCCGCCGTGCATCGCGAACGCGAAGGCCATTATGGCCGCAGTACATCGCGAACGCGACAGGCTTTTCGCGAACGTGAAGAAGACTTGTCCAGTCTTTTAAAAATAGAACCAGAATCGAGATTTTATCAAAAACTCACAACTCTTTCATAAAATCTCGACCTATGAGTGATTTTGAAGAGGGATTTCAACATCAGTTCATAGGTTTGTGCTCTTCAACTTATTTCTATCAACACCCATTAGAATTTAGCCCTAAATCTTGTTCTTTCATGGTAGAATTAGGGATTTTACAAATTTGGTAACTTAGACCTCGAGTTGGAGTCGGATTTCGAAACTAATTATATATTTGGGCTTGTGGGTGAATGAGTTTTGGTCCGAACCTCGAGTTTTGACCGAGCGAGCCCGTGGTCGGTTTTTGACTTTTTGGGGAATTGTTAGGAAACTTGTAATTATGTATTGGAATTGATTTCTTTAGCGATAATTGATATTATTAAGTTAATTATTATTAGATGCGAGCGGTTCAGAGGTGGAAACTAAGGGAAAATTGGTGATTGAGGTTGAGTTCGGCCGTGGAATCGAGGTAAGTATTGTGGATAATCTTAGCTTGAAGGATTAGGAATTGTTGCCTTATTTGTTATGTGTTTAGTTATTGAGTACGACGTATAGGTAAGGTGACGAGTATCTATACGTTGTTGTCGGGTCATAACATGCGAGTGAATTTTAAACTTGTGACTATTATATTCTTTATTCGTATTGTTCATGCTTAAATTAAACTGGTTATTCTTCGTGCTAAACAAATCTTATTATGTTTCCTGGTATTGGATATTGGTTGAGTATTGACTGAAGTTAAAATTTATATTGTGAAGTTAAATTTTGAAACGGGGTTGGTTATTGATGATTCCCTTGCTGGGTTGTTATTGTTCTATTTGTTTGTTTGTTTGTTTGGGTGAGGAAGAATGTAAAGCACGAAGGGTGATGTCGTGCAATATTGTGTGAGTGAGTGATAAAGCACGAAGAGTGATGTCGTGCCATATTCTGTGAGTGTTAATGCACGAAGGGTGATGTCGTGCCGTATTCTGAGAGTGATAATGCACGAATGGTGATGTCGTGCCATGTTATGAGAGAGTTAATGCACGAACCGTGCAATTTCTATTATTTCTTATGGTATGGACTAGACTAAAAGCACGAAGGGTGATGCGTGCACATACTTGCTATGTTATTATTTCCGTTGGTGCAAATCATGATATTTATTGTGTTTCTGCACTGAGCTATTTTTAGGATTTGATATTCCCCTCTTCCTGTTATTATCTGTTTAGCTCCCGATTGTTGTTATTTTCTCCTATATGACTTAACTGCACTGGTTCATATTATTGTCGTATTCTAGCATCGTCACTACTTCGTCGAGGTTAGGCTCGACACTAACCAGTACATAGGGTCTATTGAACTGATACTACACTTTGTACTTTCTGTGCAGATCTCAGTACCAGACCTCGTTGACCAGAGTTGGTTTGCTGCCTTCAGTTCATCAGGAGACCCAAGGTAGATTTGCTGACGTTCGCAGACCCTGGAGTCCCCTTCCATTTATCTTAGTTTCTTTGTGTCCTTTCATTTTGAGAACAAATGTATTTTCTCTAAAACCAGTATTTATAGTAACTCTTAGAAGTTCGTGAATTGTGATACCAAATCTTTGAATAGTGTGTAGTAGTGTTAAACTGTTATAAAATTTCCGCACTTCTTATCTATTTTAGTTTAAATTATTGTTAATTACTATTTTAGTTAGTAATTACCGTGTTAGATCTTTATCTGTTAACTTGCTTAGTATTTTAAAAGTGAGTCGATATCACGATTCCGACGATAAAAAATACGGACCGTGACATATGAAGTACAAAAGTTGGGAATTGATTGAGAGGGAGGGAATGGGAGACAGCTACAAAGAGATGCAAATCTTACCGTTGATATATTATATATATGAGTTCAAATTCCGAATGAAGAGGAACGAAAGCTTTGTTCCTCTGACAACAGGTACCTACTGATAACGACGGCTTATTAGTCAAGGATTTCTTTTTGGGCGGGAAAATCAAAAAATCTTTTGCGGGAAAATCAAGTAACGCATTAAAATCCTATGCCTTTTTTCTTTTCTAGTTTCTGACCGGACGAGAAAAATGCAAATATGAATTTCTCTCGTATAGTTGGAATATGATTTATAACTTATTTGGCAAAGTTTTTTTTGGTCAAAATTATTTCTTTTTACACAAAAGTATTTTTAGTCAAAATTTGAGGTGTTTGGCCAAGCTTTAAAAAAAAAAGCAATTTTGAGGAGAATCAGAAGTAGTTTTGGAAAAGCATAAAAAAGTAGTTTCTCTCAAAAAATACTTTTTTGAGAAGCACTTTTGAGAAAAATACACTTAGAAACAGTTTTTTAAAGCTTGGTCAAACACTAATTACTGCTCAGAGGTGTTTTTCAAACTAATTAGTCAAATACAAAATACTTCTCACCAAAAGTACTTTTGAAAAAAACACTTTTGAAAAAAAAAACACTTATCAAAATAAGCTGATTTTTGCAACTTGGCCAAACGGGCTATTAGTCTTGTTAAAAAACTTTTAATATTATTTCACTATTATATAGAACACATCTTTTCACTTTTATTTTACGACGAGAACACATTATTTTATATCTTATAATATTAGAAACTTTTAATATTATTATCACTATAATATATTAGAACATTCACCTTTTTGAAATTAAGGCGTCATTATAGTTAATGATAAGATTTGCTAACTTATTTAGGACCGATATTTAATTATTATTGTGTTGCATATTATATGGGTCAAAATCTAATTAAGGAAATCTTTTACAAGAAAGGATAAGAGCCAATTAGGCCGAGGTCATGCTTAAGAAGCAACGTGTTGGCTAGCTGAGTAGTTAGGGTCTAGGCCGAGCACTCAAATCAGCCCAAACCACTAGTTTAGTAATAAGATATTTTAGAGGAATATTCTATGCATTTATACTTCATGTTAGGTAAGGGAAATATCTCATAAGTAGGAATAGAAAGAGAAGAAAATGCATGTAATATATGATAAAATATCTCTTGAAAAGTTGACTCTCAAGTAAATTACAAATATTACTTTACAAGAAGATACTTGTTGGACCAAGCTTCTTCACATTGGATCTGAAAAAGCTTTCTATATTCTTACATTTGTTTATCTTACATCATTGTGAGAGAGATAATCATTCATCTCATTGAATATTTGGGTGAATTATCCTCTCTATTTATATTTATTGTCATTTAATATACTTATTGCTTGTCATTACTCCCTCGCACATTCATAACAATATCATTAAACACCCATTTGGTATTAAATAGCTTTAAGTTTGATTTTATGTTATTCATATTTACCAATCTCAAATAAGGGTGTAATGTGGGGCGGGCCTGGTCCTAAACGAGCCTCGTGGGTCGATCCTAAGTGGGTTCGGGCTTTGTGGGTCGATCTTAAACAGTTCCGGACTTCATGAGCTTTTGGTAGAAACCAGACCGGTATCACGAACTAATGATCCTGGGCTAAGTGGGCCATGTGGGCCTAAGAGGGGCCAACGGTTAGATATTTCAATTATATTAAGAAAATTATTATCTAACGCAATTCCTTGTAAAAACTATATTATAGAATTGTGAATTCAAATTTAAACACAAAAATATTGTAAAAAGATATTCAAAGCAATGCAGTTTATTATAGCATTAACAAGACGTGGCAATATCTTTCTTAGTTTTCGTTCCCCATGGAATGAGCACAACAATATGCTAATACCACAGAAGAAAAAGAAACTAATCAAGATGTGCCATAATACAAGTTACATATTAATTTTGCATGGTATCTCTTACAAATTTCATAAATTCTTTAAGGTTAGAAGGAATTTTCGTTGGTGGTGGCGGAAAATAAGTTTGTTCATCACCACTTGCAGGTGAAGCTGCATCCTCCGTAAGTTCAGCTAGCATTTCTTTGTAAGCTTCATCTACCTCTGGTTGTGATTTAGCAAGTGCAAAATTTCTTCGTTCTGAACGGATCCGATCTTTGAAAAGTATTGATTTTCCAAGCTCTCCCTCATAGACACTCTACAATCACCGGGTTGAAGTCTTGCTTGACTGAAAGCGCTCTCCGATGCCACTGTTGAACCTTGAATGGTTAAAATATTTTGGGTCATCCTTGAAAGAATCCGAAAGTATTTTTCTTTGTCCTTTCACCACTCCAAAATATTAAAGAAGCCGTCGGGATTCACTTTCTCAATTCCCTATGAAAAATAAACTTCAAGCTCATTTAGTTGTGAACAATCACTAGTACAAGAACCTTGAGAATCCTTGAACCCGGCCCAAGCAGTAAGTATGTTTACTCCCGCAGTTCTTTTACATGATTGAGAATTAGAAGAAGAAGGAGTTGGAACATTTGGTCTAGCATTGTTTATTGCAATTTGATAAGCATTATAAATAGTTTGAGCAACTCCACACCTTCAAATGTTAAACCATTATATACAGACTGATACCAATATTGAGCACCTCCTAATTTCATAGTAGGATTTAACAAGGCAACAACACCATAAATAGAAAAAATAGGAAAAAAATATTTTTAAAATTTCTTTCTCATAGAATCAATAGGTTGTTCATAAATTTCCCCACCCTTTGAAAAATAAGCAATCAAATTTGTAAGTTCTGCAATATAAACAAAGCAGTTAGAAATAGTAGGATAATATTGCCCAGAAAATTTATTTGTAGCAATATGAAATTTTTTTTAAAAATCTACAAGCATTTTAACGTTAGCTCAATCCGCATTTGTAATGTGCTCATCATCATCACTTACATGAGCATTAAACGTTGAGTTTATGGGGTTTCTATATTCATATGTAACAACTAAACTTTCATACATGTAATTCCATCTAGTTAGACAAGGTTTAGGAAACTTTCTTTCTCTTAGGCTAAATTCATCGCATCTCTTAAAATATTCTCTAAGTCTACTTCTACGGTTTGAATAAAAAAGCCAGTGAAGAGCCATTTTAACCTTTTCAATTTCGACATTTAAAATTCTCATACCATCATCCACAATTAAATGATAAATATGAATAATACATCTAACATGAAAAATGTTATTAAATGCAGGATTTAATGTAGTGGTAAGAAAGACTACATCATTATTATTACTAGTAGCATTATCTATTGAAACTGATATTATTTTATCACTAATGCAAAAATACCTATAAATATTCGTAACCGAGCTAGAAATAAATTGCTCTGTGTGACATGAATTAATTATTCTATAAGCGATAATGCGCTTTTGCATTATCCAATCCTCATCAATCCAATAACTGATAACAGTAACATAATCACAGTTATTACCACTTCTACCAATATATGTAGTAATAGCACGACAATTAATATGAATAAATAAGTAGCGAAAATATTATTCATATTCATGTTTATATTTATAAATATCGCTCTTTACAGTTGTGCGAGGTCATTCTTTATAAGTAGGATTAAAAAAAATTCTAATATAATGCACAAAGTGAGGGTTAGAAGGAAAACTGTAGGGTAAGCACATAATAATAACCATTTTAGAAATAGCAAACGGCTATTTTTATAAGCCAATGGTCATTTTTTAAACTTTTGTAACGACTAAAAAAAATAGCCGTTGGGCTCGTTTGAGCTCATTTAGGACCGACTGAACCGGCTCAATTAGGAACCGATCCCGGGCCCAAATGGTCCGATCTCATGGGCTTTTTCGGGGGATCGGTCCACTTAGCAATCCACCCCACCTGGTCCTGGGTTTAAACGGTTAGGCCCGTTATTTATATGGGCTCACGGGCCTAGGCCGGTCCTGAGCCTAATCGGCCCACATGCCAGGCCTAATCTCAAATCTAGGATTTATTATGTTTAATTAGATTACCCATTATTATTTTATTTAACTAATTTAACAAAAAAAGGCTTGACACTATTTGTCAAAACACATACGATCTTTCTGATAAAAAATCAATAAAAATAAAATTTTAATATAAAACACATAAAAAAGATTATGAATTTTTTTTATACTGAAACTTAGCTGGTTATAACATATTATTTCTTCATATTCATAGGCACACAAATATTTCAACTACATAGGGGATGCGAGCCAAAATTGACCGACTAGTCACTAGTGTATCATTTTCATCACGAAAGCTCCGTCTTTGTTATAAATAAAGTCATCTTCATCCATTAATAATTTAATATAGACATCAAAATATTTTACTTCATTTATAATTGGGCAATTAATAATAATAGGATAAGAAAAATATAAAAAAGATATATCTAGCTGTTTTGGCGGGAACTTTATAAAGTCGATTGAAATGAGAATTTTACGTCCATGAGGTCTTGTCCATTGATTTGGTCTTTTCAGATGACAACCGCCGTTTATATGACGGTAGCTTCTTTTTGCTTTTCATCATTTCAAATAAAAATAAAAAGGATGGTTACGCCGTCACGAAACCGAATGGAGGAGAACAGATGATAGGGACACGGCGTGAAGTGGAACGGTGAATCAGAACGTGCGGCGATTATTGCTACAGAATCTGCGCAGATGGACACGTCAGCAAAGATTCAGATTCAACGATATCAATATCAAGCTTACTTTGTTTCGCTTAGACGAAGTTGGACGTAAGAATTGTAAAGTATAATAAAGAGTTAATACCCTTAAACTTACCTAAATTATTATTATTTTTATTAGTTTTCTATTTAAATTATTGAGTGTTTTCAAAAATTCTCTGAACTATATCACCTTTCATATAAAAAATTATTTGTCGCTTATGTGACACTTCGTTTGCAATCACTTTCTTAAAAGTGCGTGAATATTGAAAATTAGAAGATTTGGGGCCCACCTGACAGCATGAATAACGGCTAATTAGTCAATTTTTTTTAAAAAAATTATATTTTATCCCTTTTTCTTTAAATTACATTATCTTCTCAATTTTTTCACTTTTCTTCTCCATTTCTTCACCCTTTTGATCTCTTTTAATCTTAATCCATTTGACATTCTCTCTCTGTTTATTGAGTTTATATTTTATTTTACGCATTTTGTCCAGCCTTCATTGTTAACCAAATTAATTTGAAAGAAGAATACCCATTGTAGAAGAGTCATGATGTTTAATGTGTTTTGTGGTTATAGGCAGCCTGCTTCTTTCAGAGCATCAACGGCAAATGCTAACCCAAGAAGACGTTTTTTTGGATGCAAGTACTATGGGGCAATCATCTTTCAAATCATCATATTTTATGTGATATAATATGGCCAATGTAAGGTGATAATTCTTGGGTTACAAAAGGATAAAATGGAGCTCAAGGCCGAATTGAAGAAGAAGAAAATGTTGAAGATGCTACTTATTATTAGTATATGTTTTAATGTATATTTTTTGTTGTTCAAATGTTAGGGTAAATGATTTCTTACTAAGTTTATGGTGTAAAAAGTAAATTTGTCCTATTTTTTTTAAGAGTTAATACCCTCTAACCCATCTAAACTATACCATTTTTGTCAATTTCTTACCTAAACTATCGAGTGTCCCCGAAAACCCCCTTAACTATATCCCCCTCGGTATAAAAACCCACTCGTCGCTTATGTGGATTTTAGTATTAATTAAATTAGTTGTCCACGTGGCATGCCACATGGCATATTTTATAATTTAATTAGGGTGTGTATCACAGGCACTACAGCTAATGCGATGGGATTTTTTTATACGAATGGTGATATAGTTCAGGGGGTTTCTGGGGACATTTAGTTTAGGTAGTAAACTGACAAAAATGGTATAGTTTAGGCAGGTTTAAGGGTATTAACCCTAAAATAAAAAATAAAAATGGTATTTGAAGTTAAAGTTGCATTTGGATATAAATATAATTTTGGGATACTTTTAAATTTCGAAAAAGGGTTTAAAATGCGTTTAAACTATTAAAAAAGCTTTAAAAATACCCTTCATTCAACTATTTGGCTAAAATTACCAATCATCCACTTTTTTTGTTCACTTATACTCTTTGATCGTTAGGTCAATGCTGAATAAAAAATAATTACTTAAAAAAATTGCAAAATAGTTTTTTTAACTAATTCACATGTAGTCCACTAATTTAGTAAAGTCTTCTTCTTCTTTTATTAAACCATTTTTTTGTAAAAACATAAGAAAAAAATTGCTTTTAACAAAATATTTTCATCAAATATTTCTGTTTATGAAAAATATTTTTTTCAGGTTTTTTTAAAAATTTCGGTTTTAAAAAACAAAAATATTTTTTTCAGTTTTTACAAATTTATTTTTCTAGTTTTACAAAAGTAAATGTTTTAAAAAACTGAAAAAATGAAAAAAAAATATTTTGCAAATATGAAAATATTTTATTGAAAATATATTTTTTGGTTTTCAGAAAAAAAATATTTTATAAATTTTTTTTTTTTTTTTTTTTACAAATTTTTTCATTGTTTACATAAAAAATAATTTTAAAAAACCTAAAAGAATGCTTTTTTTTTTGTTGTAAAAACTGAAAAAAGAAGAAGAAGAAGACTTTATTAAATTAGTGGACTATTGATGCATTAGTTTAGAAAAAATTATTTTTTTAGTAATTATTTTTAATTCAGCATTGATTTAACGGTCAAAAGGCATAAGTGAACTAAAAATGTGAATGTAGGGGTATTTGTAGCCCAATAGTTAGATGAATGGTATTTTTAAACCTTTTCCAACACTTTATGGGCATTTTGAAACCTTTTCCGTATATGTGAGTGATTTGAAGTGAATTTTGAAAAACAGTCTTTTGTAGTTTTTTAAACTTTTTAAAAAATTCCGAAATTCATCTTCAAGTGAAAATTAAAAATTTCATGACCAAATGCTGAATTAAAAAAAAAGTGATTCTTTTTTGAAAAGAAAAAAGTGAACATTTTTGTATGAAGCCTAAGTGGCCCCTTGGACATAAGAATTGTAAAATTCCTATTTTACAAAAAGTGAAGAAAAAAAAAGTCAAGTGAAAATGTTATTTGAAAGTAAAAGAATATATTTTTTTTTTCGTTTTTGACGTTTTGTAAGTGAATTGAGTGAAAATTTTGAAAAATAACTTTTTAAATTTTTTAAAATTTTCAAAAAATTTCAAAATTTATCTTTAAGTGAAAATTACTCTCCAAACACTAATTTAAAAAAAAATATCGAAGAAAAGGAAAAAAATCTTATATCCAAACGGGCTCTAAATCCCACACCAAGAGATGCCAACACTATGAAGTAAGGTTGTTCAATTGGATCGGATATTTGAAATTCGAACCGATCCTCTCAATTTTGGATTATGTTTATTAAAATTTCGGATATTCGGATTGGTATAATTTTAATCCGATCCGATCTGAAATCCGGAATTATTAGGACGTGTATGAATACTAAATTTTAATTTCGGATAGTTAGTACTTTCTTTACATCTTCCTCCAAATTATTACCTTTAAAATTGCTGGATTTAGCTATATTGGCACCATAGTACCCTCGTAATTGTAAAAATATAAATTTTTCTTGTTGTATTGCCTCTTTTACAAAGAAAATATTCGTACGAGTTTGCAACTTTGAGGCATAACAACCCGAACCTCCAGAGAAATATTTTCTTAGAGACGTAATGTGATAAAAGGGATGAAAATCAAAGAGATGTTTGTATTAGCACAAAACACAGAAAAAACAGATAAGGCAGATGCATTAGCTGGTTAGATTTGCAATAGCCGTAATAATATGTATAATCTGATCTGAAATCCAAAATATTGATTTGATCCAAACTTTAAAATCCGGTCCGATATTAATTCGGATCGCATTTTGTAGAATTCGAAATTCAAAATCCAAATCCAAAATGTACTAAACCCAATCCTATCTGATCCGATCCGTGCTTTTTATTATGCAATGACACATCTGACCCCGCCTACTCCACTACTTAGAGCCTGTTTAGCTTTTGAAAAGTACTTTTGTTAAAACAATTTTTTAGAGAAGTTATTTTAAGTCAGAAGCAATTGTTGTTTGATGAATTAGTTTCAGAAGTATTGTTTTCACTAGGTTATAAATAGATTATGTTTGTTAAATCTTTTCAAAAAGTATTTTTACTTATCAGATTACGAAAAATGACAAGTATCAAGGTTTATTACAAATATAATTATTTATTAAACAGTGAAATAATTTTAAATATTTACTATGAAAACTTTAATTAATTTAATTAAAATAATAACCATTAAAAAGAGATATTAAATTTTTTAACTAACATAAAATATAGTTAAACGAAAATACTAATAATTTAAATTTCTCGTATAATGACTTGCTTTCGATGATGATTGAAGATAATAATTAATAAAATACATCAATTAATTACATTCCATAAATCACAAATAAATATTGATAACACCGGAGTCATTTTGACAAGCAATCAATTAATAATACGTAAGAATAAGGTCAACACTTAGAAATAACATTTAGAAAAGATTAAAAAATATTAAGTGAAAATCTAAATAAAGTCAAAAGCAATAAAACAATTTACAATATTAAAGCAGTAAAACAATTTACATAATTTTAACAGAACAAATTAAAGTGCAATAATAATGGATTTATCAAGGCACAAGTTCTTTTTTTTTTTGGATTAATGATAAGGATTATATTAGATAGACTAGATAAGTGACCTATTACATGCCATATTGTTCGTAGAGGTAGTTATGAGGAATGGTATCCTCATGTACAAAATACTACTACTAGTTGTGACATTTTTGTTATCAAATGCCCTTAGTACATTACATAATGAAAGAGGTATTGATTTTGTAGAGATGCATTCCTGAATCATGTCCTTTGTTTGGAGGTGTTTCACAAAAAAGGGGGATCAACAAAAAATTTTGTGTCTCCTGGTTTATATTGCTTGTTTGTTTTTTATTTTTTGTCTCCTTGGCTAATGTATCCGCTACTGAATTGCCTTGCTTGAAGTTATGCTGTAGAAGTAGGCCCTTCTCCTGGCGCATTAATGACCTGCAAGATTGTATCAAGTTAGATAATATTGTGTGTCCATTATTCATTGCATTAATTAAATCCGTTGAGCCCGTCTCGATTTCTAGTGGTAGGAGTCCAAATCTAGTTGCTAATTGGATTTCCTCGTGAAGAGCTTGCCATTCTATATGAAGAGGAAATAGCCCATTACAATGTTTGTTAAAACCTAAAATTCATTTCCCATTGCTATCCCTTAACACCCCTCCTATACCACTGTTTCTAAGAGTGAAGGCTCCATCTAAGTTTAATTTGGTCCATCTTTTTGGTGGTGCATGCCACTGGATAGGGATGGTAATTTTTTCTATTGGTTGATGAGTTGTTTTTGCTAAATAGTGGAACTCGGCAGAGTGATTGATGATGGTTGTGAGAGAGGGGTTGTGATTGGTGTTATTAATATTGTTACTATTTCTGTTTAGCCAAATGCCCCAAATTATGAAAGCTAAGAAGTCATCCCAATCAGTATAGGTTGGTTTCCAGTTAGGTCTTAGGCCTTTGATGTGTATAAGCTAATGATCCATGTTAGCCTTTACTTGGTTTTCCAAACCTAATTTGGTCCAAAGGGGCTGCACTATAGGACATCTAGTGAATATGTGTTCAATGGATTCCACTTCTAGTCGACATGCTGGGCAATTATTATCAATATTAATACCAATGTAGCTGAGATATTGTCGACAAAGAATTCTATTATGAAGGCATTGCCATAGGAAGAATTTCAATTTGTTAGGGCAATGAAGTTTCTATAGCCACATGAAGTCATGTTTTGGAGTTATAGTATCTTTGATAATGCCATGACAACTTCTGCTATCAATTTTTAGGATCATGTTAGCCTTTTTTCCTTTTAATTTCTTGAATTGGCTAATCAATTCTTGAATTATGATCGCATTATCACTGGTCCTCCTACCCTTAATAAAACTGGATTGGTAAGGGCTAATAAGATCGTTTAGAAAGGGCTTTAATCTATTAGCAATAATTTTGGTCACAAGCTTGTACATAGTGTTACAAAGACCAATTGGTCGATTTTTTTTAAAATTGTTGGCATTAATAATTTTCGAAATTAGGCGGATGTAGGTTTTATTGATACCATATGGTAAGGAATTATTTCGGAATATTTAAAGGCATAAGTTAATGACAGATGGTCCCACTAATTTTTAATATTTTTGATTTAAAAAGGGATGAATTCCATCGGGACCAGGAGCTTTAAAAGGTTTGAATGAGAATATTGCTTTGTGATCTCAGAAGGCATTAAGGGATTAACAAGGCTTTGGAGGTCCACTGCTTTATGGTTAGTAGGGTCTTGCAATATACTAGTCCAATTAGTTTAAGTATGAGAAGTGTTGAAGGAGTTTTGGAAATAGTTTTTTGTTTGTAATAGGATTTCAAAAGGATTATTAATCCAATTTCCAGCATCATTTTTGAAGAAGCTAATTTTGTTTCTTCTTTTGTTGTTACAGGCCATGATATGGTGGAATCTAGTATTAGCATCGCCTTCTTGTAACTAAGTAATACGGGACCTTAGCTTCCAATAATCGTTCTCAATTTTAAGGATATTGTTATACTCAATTTTGTAGAAAACTTTCCAAGTGTTGGAGAAAGGGACTAGTATAGTAGTGACTGGAATTTTGTATGCCATTTATTCTAGCTAAGATTTTTTTTATAGAGATCCCCAAAGTTTTCATCCTTCCATGCTTTAATATTAGTGAGAAATTAGTTTGACCAGGTTATATAATTGTACTCAGTCCAACTCCTTTTTATTAAGTTAATAAAATTCGGGTGCCTACACCAACACCAATATGTTTCAAGTCTAAAAGGTTTAGGCAGTGTGGTACTGGTCTAGGGAGTATTTCAAGAAGCAAGGGGTTATGGTCAGAGTGTGTTTTTGGAAGATGAGTGGCAGAAGCATTAGGAAAGCTACTGATCCACTCACTGTTAGCTAGGACTTTATCTAACATTTCCATGATTTAGCCCTTTTATGATTTTCTACGGTTAGTCCAAGTATACTTAGAACCTTTAAAACCTAGGTCAACCAAATTACAACTATTAATACAGTTCCATAAGTATTTAAACTGGGTTCTATTGATTTGGTTGCCACCTATTTTTTTAGAGGAGTCAAGAACATCATTCAAATCACCACCTACTAGCCAAGGCCCTTGATAATTAGCATTAATACATATAAGGTTGTTCCACATTTGATTTATTAAATTACAATTAGTACTAGCGTAAATAGAGGTGAATAACCAAGTTTTTCTAATAGGGATTACCTCAATTATAGCACTGATTTCTTGATTCCTTCGAACGAAACTATAGAAATTGACCATATGGTGATCCCACAGGATAACCATTCCACCAGATTGTCCTTCTGCCAGAATCTCAATCATATCAGAAAACCCATAAGGGTTTACGAGAGACATGTGATAATCCATCCTAGTTTCCAACATCGTGATCATGCATGGACGATGCATATCAACCATTTCCCTTAGATTAAGCCTAAATGTATCATTATTTCCCCCACGTACATTCCATATGATAAAGGAGATTGGCCTATTCATGTTGATTGTCCAGTTGTGAAGATCTCCATTTTTCAGCAATCTTGGTACATGAACTGGATTCCTCATTTGGAAAGGGACTAGGATCATTGCATGTTGTCCTACTGATGGATCTGCTGGGGGCCTTATGTCCGTATTGCGCTTGTAGAGTGCCACTGGACAATTGAGCACTTACCTCTGTTCCTGCATCTCTGTGAAGATAAAGACTTTTATCTCGTCGAGATTTGAATCGTCTATCACTAGTTCTGGTGTTAAGTTGACGGGTGGTTCCACTGCCTTCTCCATCATTTCCTCTTGATTTGGTGGGTTTTGTTGTGCTTGAGACTGTGTTTGGTTCTGGTGAGTTGTGGCAGTGGTTTCATGGGGTGGATGAACCTGGGGTGCATGAACATCCCAAGGAGTGAAGATTGGGTTGATACTCGTCTCTATTTCTGGGGTGAAGAAGGGTAGATCTATCACAGGATGGGTGTTCTAAATTGGGACAAAGTGGGCTGGCATGTTCCACTTCCCCATCATCATTTGAGTGATGTTTGGAGTCATGTTTGGGGCCACTGGGTGTAGGATGTTGTTCATTCAAACATGGTTCATGAAGCTGTTCATCGAAAATCAAATGCCCTCCGATATTAGTTGAGCTAGATAATAGGAGTTCTGTAGGATTATCACTGTTTCCTTTCCATTCAACATTATGTTGAATGATATGGCATGTCGCATTATCCCTAGTTCCACCCAAGACAGTGGTTGGTGATTTGCAGGTAATGGAGGTTGGATGAATATCGTGGGGGTGTTCTGGAGTTGAGGGTTGGGAGGTTGATTTGCCATATTTTGGATCCTATTGAGGCGAAGTATATGAAATGAGACTGTGACGCCTTTTTGTGATAGAGGAATCCTTGGCATTATCTGGATAGGGTCAAAAACTTATAGAGTGAGTTGAGTGATTCTTGGATTCAACAAAGATTGCAATATCTTTTGCAATGATAGGAGATATTGTTTGAATGTTGTTTGAGATAGTTAGCGTGTGTTTTTTATTAGAAACTTTGGTAGATTGGGCTGGGGATACGTGTCCCATGCCATTGGCCATTTGTTCCATGATTGTATGAGAGGCGGACAAGTAAGGTAGGTCATTAGGGGCATGCAACATAATTTTAGTAGGGTGTTTAGAGTTATTGGTATGTGAGGGGTATTTAGTAAGATATTTATTAACATTATTAGAAGTGTTTAATAGGGTCTGATTAGTAGTGTCTTCTACTTGGTTTGACACTTGTCCGTTCATAGATGTGTTATTAGGAAAGTCATTTTTATTTTTTTAAAAGTCCATTTTTGTTTCCGTTGGCTGGTTTGTGATTTTGTCCAAAATCATGCCCTCTTCCATTAGAGTTGAAAAATAGTTTTTTGTCTATAGTTTATGTTCGATATTCTGTTGATCATCAGTGTTATTGAATTTTTTGGTTGTACTACTATTTCTTACTTTATAATTAAGAGTTTGAGAGATGAGAAATTTATCTATATTGGCTTCAAAAATATTAACATTTATACCTGCCTTGTTGGATAATTCTAGGGTCTCCTTCTTCAAGGTTTTTCTCCCACCTTTGATGAACATGACTGTCCTTCATGCATCGTTGTTGTGAGTTTGTTCCTGCATGCAACTGCCTGTTGGTTCCCTTCTTGTTCAGTTGATGTCTGGGTGGTTGTTTGCCTTTTAGAAGAGGAGCATTGAGATACTGAATGGCCCAAGAATCCACAATTTATGCAAAGTAATTTTTCACATTCATACAGGATTTTCTTATTGTGTGATCCTATCCAAACCTTGGATTTAACTGCTTTATTTAGTGGCAGTTCTATACAGAGTCTAGCATATCTATCTCGCAGGGCAGTGGAAGTACAAACATCAACCTTAAGTAATCTTCCAATTGTGTTGCCTACTCTTTCCAATATTTTCCCATCGTAAAATTCTGTTGGGAGCTGTGGAAGTCGTACCTAAACTGTTGTATATGATTGCTTAGCCTTGGAGGGTAAAAAGTTTGGCTTACATTGTTGAACAGATAAAAAATGGCCAAAGATAAACCATGGGCCATTTTGTAATGCATTAACCATATTTTCCTCTTTGTTAAATTTAATTGTGAAGTAGTCTTCACCAAGATCAATCAGAGGAAAATTTTTTGTTGGTTTCCAAATCTCAGTTATTTTTTTCTTAAGTATTTGATGTGAAATTTTTTTCCCTTGGAGTTGAATTATTGCCAAGTATCTCCATGGATAATAAATATGCTGCTTGTCTTCCCCAGATATTGGAACTGAAACGTCTTCTTGTCTGTTTTCCTGAGTTGTTTCCTCTTCCTATTCGTTTGTGTCAACTGCCATAGGCAGTAAATGAGGTGGGGATCGGATAAAGGAGAGGTTCCTTTCATTATCATTGGACAAGAATTTATCCTTCAAAGAAGTATTTTGGATTGTGTCGGATAAATTGATATCGAAAGGTTTAGGTGAAAGATATTCTAATTCTCTTGTCCATCCGTAGTCTCAGAATTGGATATGGATTAGTTTTCTGTAGGTAATGGTATTTTTAGAGAGAAGGCAGAGCGTCTCTCACTAAAATCGGCCTAACAAGGCACACGTTCTATAGAGGAAAGGGTGAAACAAATCAAAGACAGTTAAATAACAAGAAAAGGAAAAAAATATGGTAGTGATAAAATAGAAATAGGAGAAAAGAATTAATTTAATTGATAGATAGATGTGTTAATTAAATTAGTATCAGGCAATTGTTTTAACATTTAAATCATCTAAAAGCCGAAAAATTGTCACGACCTAATTTTCCCTTCGTAAGATGTCGTGACAACACCTAGCTTCTAAAACTAGGTAAGCCTAACCAACGTGCGGAATAACTTAAATAACAACTAAACCCCAACATCAACAAGTATATATATGTATAAGTGGAAAAAAATGGTCGCTCGGCATGTACAAGTAAAATCTCAACTCAGAGAAGAACAACTCCCAAAACCCGTTAATTACAATCCACAAGCTCTAAGGAAGTACTAAATATCTTTCTAAATCAGAGTCTAAGAGAATAAAGAAAAGACAACATTATAAGGATAGAGGGGGACTTCGAGATCTGTGGACGCTGGCAATTATACCTTGACGTCTCAAAGCAACAACACACACTTTACTATCGAGACTGATAAGATGTACCTGGGTTTGCATAAAAATATGTGCAAAAGCATAGTATGAGTCCACAATGGTACCTAGTAAGTGCCAAGCCTAACCTCGGTAGTTAGTGACGAGATCAGGTCAGGGCCCTACTAGAATATAAGAAATAAGGCAAAAGGTGAAATAATAAAAATAAATGGTAGGTTAATGAAACAATAAGAATGTAAGGAGAAACAACAATACGGTAAAACAAGAAGACAATTAAAACACGTAAGGAAAAGAACATCTAGCAAGTTAAAGAACAACAACCAACACAACAAATAGAGGAAACAGTAACCGCACAGTAGAAACTTAGTGCCACAATAATAACCCGCACGGCAGAAACCTCATGCCAATTCACACTCCGCACAGAAAAAACCTCGTGTTAATCACACTCCGCACGGAAGAGACTTCGTGCCAATCATACCCCACAATGAAAAAATCTCGTAACACGACCAAATAAGCATCACAACAAGAATCAAGAAAATCAACACATAGTAAATGAACAATGATAATACAAGCATGGAATCCTATAGTTAAAGAACGAATAAAGAATCAAGGAAGCAGGTAATTCAACTAAGCATGTTGTACAAATTGAAATTAAGATATGAGACATGCAGACATGTGAAATTAGGCTAAACATGATATCTACACGTGCAAGAATAACTCAATTAAGGCATAGAAGGGAAACTACTTAGAAAAGACCGAAATTTTAACATTTAGCCCGTGTACACACTCATCACCTCGTGTACACGTCACTCACATATCACAAATTATTACAACAGTACCAAATACTAAGGGGATTTCTCCCACACAAGGTTAGACAAGCCACTTACATCAAACCTCGCCCAATCAATCAATAAGAATGCCTTTCCGACTCTGAGCTGCTCAAATCTAACCAAAAGCAATTGCACACTATAAATATAACTATAACAAACTAATCTAAATAATGAAATTAGGAAATTAGCAAAGAATTAGAAAATCGCCCAAAAAAGTCAACCAGGGCCCACGTCTCGAAATAGGATAAAATTACAAAATCCGAACACCCGTTCATCAACGAGTCCATCCATACCAAAAGTTACTCAAATCCGATATCAAAATCTCGACCAAAACATCAAAATTTGGCCTAAGAACTTTCTCCATTTTCTCCAATTTTCCACCCCATATCACTAATTAAATGATAAAATCAAAGGCATAATCATGGAAATTAACCAAAACTAGGTAAGAATCACTTACCCCAAACACCCACGTGAAAATTTCTCCAAGAATCACCTTCCACCGAGCTTCCAAATCATCTTTTGTGATATGAATTCAAACCCTCATTTTTGAACATTTAAATTTGCCCAGTGATCCTTAATCATGATTGCGGAATTACCTCGCGATCGCGAAGCACAACTCAGCTGCCCTAGAAATTAAGCCTAGGCGAACGCGTCTCCACACTTGCGATCACGTACCACTGACTCCTTAGACCTACGTGATCGCATCCTTCCTCGCGCGATCACAAAGAACAAAAGCGAGAACTCCACTATCGTCTCACCTCTTCTTCGCGAACACGGCCCAGCCCACGCGTTCATGATGCACTGTTTCCCCAACCTACGCGATCACGTACCATAGCTATCGATCGCACTGCACAAACATCACAGCTGCTCTAACTAGCCTATGCGATTGCTGACCTTCCCACGCGATCGCGTATAAGGAAACCAGAGCTGGATACCAGAAAATTCTTCAGCAGTCTTCCAAGTCCAAACTTGGACCCGTTAACCATCCAAAACTCATCCGAGGCCCTCGGGACCTCAACCAAATATAATAACAAGTCTTAAAAATGACATGAACTTAGTAGAGCCCTTAAATCATATCAAATAACATTAAAATACCAATCGCACTCCAATTCAAGCCTATTGAAACTAAGAGAATTCCGACTTCTACAAACAATACGGAAACTTATCAAATCACGTTTGATTGACCTCAAAATGTACAAGTCACATTTGATACTACGGACCTACTCCAACTTCTGAAATAGTAATCCGACATTTAAAAAAACACTCCTGGTCAAACTTCCCAAAAATTTTCAAATTCTCTAACTTTCGCCAATTAAGGCCAAAATGAACCTCCAAATTAATATCCGGACACACCCCTAAGACCAAAATTACCATACGAAGCTATTGGAACTGATGAAATTCCATTTCGGAATTGCCTTAATATAGGTCAAACTACAATCAACTCTTACAACTTTAACTTCACACTTAGGGATTATGTGTCTCGTTTCACTCCGAAACTCTCCCGAACCCGACACCAAGAACCCTGACAAGTCCATTAACCATAAAATGAAATAGAGGGGATGATAAATAAGGGATGAGTCTAATATTCTCAAAAAGACTGGCCAGGTGGTTACATCATCCCCCTCTTAAAATAATCGTTCATCCTCGAACTAGTATAAAGACATACCTGAAGCGATGAAAAGATTAGGGTAACAGCTGCGCATATCATGCTCGGTCTCCCAAGTCGCCATTTTGAATGGATGACCCTTCCATTGAACCTTCACTGAAGCAATGTTCATTGACCTCAACTTTCGAACCTACCTGGCCAAGATAGCCACCGGCTCCTGAATATAAGTAAAATCCTTTTCCAACTAGATCGAGCTAAAATCTAGCACATAAGATGGATCGTCGTGGTACTTCCGGAGCATTGAAACATGGAATATTGGATAAAATGCTGCTACACTAGGTGGTAGTTCAAGTATGTAAGTCACCTCTCCATCCCTCTCAAGAATCTCAAAAAGCCCGATATACCTAGGGCTCAACTTGTCCTTCTTCCCGAACCTCATAACACCCTTCATGGGCGAAACCTAAAGCAAGACCCGATCCCCAACCATGAATGCAACATCGGGAACCTTCTGATCTGCATACTGTATGAAGTCGATCCTAAATCACTTATCCTTTTCCAAAGCATCTTGAACCAAGTCTGTACCCAATAGTCTAGCCTCGCCCGACTCAAACCAACCCACAGGAGACCAACACCGTCTACCATACAAAGCTTCATACGGGGCAATCTGAATGCTCGACTAATAACTTTTGTTGTAGAAAAACTCTACGAGCGGCAAGAACCGATCCCAAGAACCCCCCAAACTCCATCACATATGCACAGAGCAATATTTGAATAGTGCACTCGGACTATCTATCCGTTTTAGGGTAAAATGATGTGCTCAACTCAACCCGAGTACCCAACGTATGTTATACAGCCCTCTAGAACCGCAATATAAAAGGCGTACCATGGTCAGAGATGATAGATATCGGCATGCCATGAAGCCTTATAATCTTGCGGATATAAACTCGAGCCAGCTGCTCAGAAGAATAAGTGGTAATCACTATATGAAATGAGCCAACTGGTCAATCTATCCACAATATTCCAAACCGCATCGAACTTTCTCTAAGTCCGTGGGAGCCCAACAACAAAATCCATAGTGATCCGCTCCATTTCCACTCTAGAATCTCTAGCTTCTGAAGAAATCCACTTAGTTGTTCATACTCATACTTCACCTGTTGATAATTTAGGCACAGAGCTACATACTCTATTACGTCCTTCTTCATTCTCCTCCATCAATAATACTGTCTCAAGTCCTGATACATCTTCGCGGCACCTAGATGAATGGAGTACCGCGAACTATGAGCCTCTTAGAGAATCAACTCACACTAACCATCTACATTGGGCACACATAGCCTGCCCTACATCTACAATTCACCGTCATCTCCAATAGTGACCTCCTTGGCATCATCGTGCTGAACCGTGTCCTTAAGGACAAGGAGTTGGGGGTGTCACGACTCGAATTTCCCTTTGTCATATGTCGTGACGACGCCTAGTCTCTAAGAATAGGTAAGCCTAACAATTTGTGGAATAAATGAAAATAATAATTGAAATAATGACTAAACTTCAACATACATATATATATATATATATATATATATATATATATATATATATATATATATATATATAAATAAATAAAACTGAAAACTGTCGCTCGGCATATACAAGTAAAATCCACAACTTCGAGTCTAATACTCCCAAAATCCGATAATTACAAGTCATAAGCTCTAAGGAATGTACTAACTGTCTCTATACATCAGCATCTAAGAAAAATGACGAAGAACAACATAAAAGGATAGAGAAGGACTCAGATGTCTACGAACGCTGGCAGATTTACCTTGAAGTCTCCACGTACTCACTGCTCACTAATATCGGGTCCGGTAGGAGGTACCTAGATCTGCACAAAAGATGTGCAGAAGAGTAGTATGAGTACATCACAATGGTACCCAGTAAGTTCTAAGCCTATCCTCGATAGAGTAGTAACGAGTTCAGGTCAGGGCCCTACTGGAATAAAAAGGGAACAAGGCACATGATATAATAGTATAATGAAAAGACTAAGAATTTAACAATGAGAAATTTCAGCAAAGTAACAACAATTTCATTAAAGTAACAACACAACAAATAGGGTTAAACAACAGGGGCGCTCCCAAGGTATTGCCTCGTAGTCCCAATAGTAAATACACAACAAGGGAGCTCTCGAGGTACCGCCTCGTAGTTCCAAAGTAAATATGCAACATGGGATCTCCTAGGTACCACCTCATAGTCCCAAAAGTAAATATGCAGCAGGGGATCTCCCGAGGTACCTCCTCGTAGTCCTAAAAGTAAATATGCAGCAAGGGAACTCCCGAGGTAGCACTTCGTAGTCCCAAAGGTAAATACACAACTCTTAATCGACGGAGCAACAAATTTACAATAAGAAATCCTACAGTTAAATACTAAATAAAAAATCAAGTAAACATGAATTCAAATAAGCATGTTGCATATATTCCAAGTAAGAATTTAGACACGTAGACATGTGATATTTAGCAAAACAAGATGACTACACATGCTAAGGCAACTCAATTAAGGAATTAAAAGAAAATTACTCAGCGACAATTAGATTTTTTAACAATTAACCCGATTACGCACTCATCACCTCGCATACACAGCCTTCACGTATTTCAAATACCATAACAACACCAAAACCTAAGGGAAATTTTCCCAACACAAGTTTAGAAAAGTCACTTACCTCAAATCAAGTTCAATCAGTCAACAAGAATGCCTTTCCCTCATTTTACGAATCTGAATAGCCCAAATCTATCCAAAAGAAATTACATACTATATATAACTATAAGAAACTAATCTAATTAAATAAACCATGACTTTAATAAGAAATTAGAAAATCGCCACAAAAAAGTTAACCCGGTTCACATCTCGGAATTGGGTAAAAGTCACATAATTTGAACACCTTTTCAGTTAGAGTCCACCCATACAAAAATTACTCGAATCCGATACCAAAATATCAAACAAAACCTAAAAAAATGGCCTAAGGTTCTTCCACCATCTTCCCCCAATTTGCAACCAAAATCCTTGATTAAATGAAGAGATTAACGATATATTAGTGGAATATAATTTAAATGAGTCAAGAATCCTTATCCAAATATTTTCTTTGAAAAACCCTCAAATTTTTGCCTCAATCCGAGCTCTCTAGGTTAAAAAATGGAGAATGAAATTGAACCCTCGAAATTGGCCCTTTTTTGCCCAACGAAATCGCACCTTCGAACCCACAGTCGGATCTCCGGGTCCCCACCTGCAAAATTTCCATTGCAGGTGCGGTTCTCACTTATTCCAGAAATGTACACTTCGGCACACGCGCTCCTATGGACCATGTCTGCTTCTGTGATCAACAAGCCTCTTTGGCATTTCCGCTTATGTGCTCATTCTTCCGTAGAAGCAATCCCGCTTCTGCGGGCTTCACGTTGCACCTGCGACCAAAGGGCACTTTCTCCAGCCCCACATCTTCTCCCAATTGCTTGCTTATGCAAGCTTACACTTGTAGTCAAACTTGCGCAGGTGAAATTGCACCAGAACTGGTGCACTTCAGCCATTCTCAGAAGTCCAATTTTAGTCCGTTAACCACCTGAGGCCCTTGGGACCTCAACCTAATATACCAAACAGTCCTAAAATAAAACATGAACTTATTACAGCCCTCAAATTAGATCAAACAATATCAAAAACATGAATCGCGTCCCAATTCAAGTCTATTGAAAGTAAAGAAACTCCAACTTCTGCAATAGATACCGAAACCTACCGAATCGCGTCCGATTGACTCCAAATTTTGCACACAAGTCACATTCGATATTATGGAGTTACTACAACTTCCAGAACTCCAATTTGACCTCGATATCAAAAAGTCCACTCCCGATCAAAATTTCAAAAAATTTTCAAATTTCCAACTTTCGCCAAATAATACTGAAATAACCTACGGACCTCCAAATCCACACCCGGACGCTATCCTAAGACCAAAATCACCGTACGAAGCTAGTGGAACCTACGAAACTCCATTACGAAATTGTCTTCACACAAGTCAAACTCTAATTAACTCTTACAACTCAAACTTCCAACTTAGGGACTATGTGTCCCATTCCACTCCAAAACTCTTCCAAACACAACACCAAGCACCCCGGCAAGTCAAGTAAGCATAAAATGAAATAAAAGAAGAAATAAATAGGGGATGGGGATCATACTCTCAAAATGACCGAACGAATCATTACATCCTCCCCCTATTAGACGTTCGTCCTCGAACGAGCATAGAGACATACCTGAAGTGGTGAAAAGATGAGGGTAACGGCTGCGCATATCATGCTCGGTATCCTGTTAATACCCAATTTTTTCCTATATATTTTCAATATGCAAAATAACTTTAAAATAGCATATATATGCATATATAAGCATGTTCAAATGTTTTATTATTTTTCCATAATTTTTAAAGTTTTAAATTGATTTATTTTTCCCTTTTTTATCCAAAAATCTCAATAATTATTTCTAAAATTATTATTTTTAGTAATTCATCTATTGGATTTTCATATTTATCCCAAATACGGCTAAAATAATTTTTATATATTTTTATAATTTCATTTAGTATTTTAAAGCTAAATTACACATAATTACAATATTAGTCATTTTAAGGTTTAATTGTGTCTTATATTCATAAATTTAGATCCTATAATTTTAAATTGTTATTTATGTGTTATAAATCATTTTGTCCTTTTTAATTAATTTTTAGAAAATCTTTTACTATTTTTTATAAATTAAAAAGGGAAAAGGTGACTATTTAAATTTTAGCCCAGAAGCTTCCGATTCGCATAACTCTTATGTCTAGAATGAGCTGTATGAAGTAGATCCTGAATCACCTTAACCTTTTCCAAAGTATCCTGAACCAAGTTTGTACCCAATAGTCTAGCCTCGCCCGACTCAAACCAACCCACTAGAGACGATACAATCTACCATATAAAGCCTCATATATGACCGTCTGAATGCTCGACTAACAACTGTTGTTGTAGGAAAACTCTGCATGTGGAAAGAACTAATCTCAAGAACCTATAAACTCCATCACACATGCACGGAGCATATCCTCCCATATCTGAATAGTGCGCTCGGACTGTCCGTATGTCTGAGGGTGAAATTTTGTGCTCAACTCAACCCGAGTACCTAACTCATGTTGTACGGCCCTCTAGAACCGCGATGTAAACTGCGTACCCCGGTTAGAGATGATAGATACCGACATGCCATGAATCCTGACAATCTCGCGAATATAAACTCGTGCCAGCTACTCGGAAGAATAAGTAGTCATCACTAGAATGAAATGAGCTGACTTGGTTAACCTATCCATAATCACCCAAACTGCATCAAACTTCCTCTTAGTCCGTGGAAGCCAAACAACAAAATCCATTTTGATCTGCTCCCATTTCTACTTCAGAATCTCTAGCTTTTAAAGCAATCCACCTGGCCGCTGATGCTCATATTTCATATGCTGGCAATTGAGGCACCGAGTTACATAGCCTGCTATGCCCTTCTTCATTCTCCTCCACCAATAATGATGCCTCAAGTCCTGATACATCTTTGCGACACTTGGGATGAGTGGAGTACAACAAATTGTGAGCCTTCTGGAGGATCAACTCACACAAACCATCTACATCAGGCACACATACCCTGCATTGCATCCTCAATGCACCAAAATTTCCAATAGTAAACTTCTTAGCATCACCGTGCTGAACTGTGTCCTTAAGGAAAAGCAAATGGTGGTCATCATACTCACGCTCCCTAATACAATCATAAAGAGAAGAATATTAAACCACACAATCCAAAACTCAACTCGGCTTAGAAACATCCAATCTAACAAACTGGTAAGGCCTGAAAATTTGATGTCAATGGCCACATTGCTGCTGGCAGATATGCTAAGCTGCCCAAACTCTCCCCCTTGCGGCTCAAGGCATTGGCCACCATATTGGCCTTCCCGAGATAGTATAGAATAGTGATATCATAATCCTTAAGCAGCTCTAAACACCTCCGCTAATGCAAGTTAAGATTTATCTATTTAAATAGATTCTGCAGACTCCGTGATTGGTGTAGATCTCACAAGGGACACTGTATAAATAGTACCACAAAATCTTCAAGGCATGAACAATATATGCTAATTCAAGGTCGTGGACAAGATAGTTCTTATCATGCACCTTCAGCTGTCTAGATGCATAGCCAATCACCCTACCGTCCTGCATCAACACCGCACCAAGATCAATACGGAATGCATCATAATATATATAAGACCTCGAACGTGAAGGCAATACCAATAAGGGGGATGTAGTAAAAGCAGCCTTGAGATTTCGAAAGTTCTCCTCACACTCCTCTATTCGCCTGAATGGAGCACCCTTCTGGGTCAGCCTGGTCATAAGTGTTGCAATGGGAGAGAGACCCTCTACAAATCAACGGTAATACCCCACAAACCAAGAAAACTCTGGATCTTCATAGCTGAGGATGGTCTGGGCCAACTCTTCACTTCTTCAATCTTCTTCGGATCCACCTTGATTGCCTTATTCGACACTATGTGGCCAAAAAATGCCACTGAATCTAGCCAGAACTCACACTTTGAAAATTTTGCATATAACTTCTTTTCTCTCAAGGTCTGGAGCACAGTCCTGTGGTGCTTCTCATGATCCTCCTGACTCCGGGAGTACACTAGAATGTCGTTAATAAATACAATGTTGAATGAGTCAAGATAGGGTCGGAATACACTATGTATCAAATACATGAACTATTGGGCATTGGCCAGCCCAAATGACATCATAAGGAACTCTTAGTGACCATACCAAGTCCTGAAAGCAGTCTTCGGGATATCTGGCTCCAGAATATTCAATTGATGATAGCGTGAACGCAAATCAATCTTGGAGAACACTCTGGCACCCTGTAACTGATAAAATAGGTCATCAATACGAGGCAATAGATACATGTTCTTCACTGTAACCTTGTTCAATTGTCGATAATCAATACACATGTGTATAGAACCATCCTTTTTCTTCACAAACAAGACAGGAGCACCCCAAGATGACACACTGGGCCGAATGAAGCCTTTATCAAAAAACTCCTAAAACTCCTATATTTGCTCCTTTAAATCCTTAAATTCAGGCGGAGCCATACGATAAGGAGGAATAGGGATAGGTTGAGTACCCGGTAATAAATTAATACCAAATTTTATATCCATGTCGGGCGGCATGCCCGAAAAATTAGCTGGAAATACATCTGAACAATCCCTCACTACCGGAGCTGACTCAACGGTAGGGGTATTAATGTTGGCATCTTTCACATAAGCTAAATACACATCAAACCCTTTCACAACCATTCGCTGAGCCTTTAGAAATGAAATAACTCTGGTAGGAGTATAATATAAGGTACCTCTCCACTCTAACTGTGGTAATCCTTGCATAGCCAGCATCATGGTCTTGGCATGACAATCAAGATTAGTATAATAGGGAAACAACCTATCCATGCCTAAAATAATATCAAAGTCTACCATAGTGAGGAATAAGAGATCGACTCGGGTCTTAAAACCACTAAGAACAATCAAACACGGCTGATACACACGGTCAACAATAATAGAATCTCCCATAGGTGTAGACACATAGATAGGAGAAATCAAAGAATAACGGGATACACCTAAATACGGAGCAAAATAAGATGACACATAGGAATAAGTGGAGCCTGGATCAAATAAAATTGATGCATCTCTATGAAAAACCAAAATAATACCTGTAACGATAGAGTTAGAAGCAATTGCCTCCGTCCAAGTAGGAGAAGCATAATATCTGGCCTAGCCTCCCCATATAGGGCGACCTCTACCTTCCCTACCTCCACCTTGAGTTGGCTGAGCAGGTGGAGCGGTAGCTGGTGCTCTAACCATAGCATGAAGACCTGGTGGAGCACGCAGTTCCTAAGTAGTCTGTGGATGTCTACCCCTCCTAATCTGGGGCAATCCCTCACCATATCTCAATTTTCACTATACTCAAAACAAGCTCTCATAGGATGTCACTGTTGTGGATAACTCGGGCCTGATCGACTGGACTGATCACAAAAAGTACCCTGTGCAGAAGGTGCGCTAGACACTGGCAGTGCATAATAGGGAGCCTGGGGCCTAGAAGTGGCCGAAATACCACTGGTGGCTAGAACTGCTGAATAAACAGGGCGACTCACACAGCCCCTATCATGACAAGCTGCAGTTGGAGAACGAGTACCACTATATATGCCAGACTCTCAAGACCTCTTGGCCTCTCTCTCTCCTCTCTCTCCCAGTCACTATACCCTCTAATCTCCTAGGAATCTCCACTACCTGCTGGTATGCGATGTACATCTCTAACTCTCAAGCCATGCTAAATCTGATACAATGGTTGAGCCCCTTGATGAATGGATAGACCCGCTCTCTAACAATAGCAACCAAGACTGGTGCATGCCTAGCCAAATCACTGAACTGAATCACGTACTATGACATGGTCATAGACCCCTGGCGCAACTACTCATACTCTACGTGCCATGAATCCTTGAGACTCTAGATAACCTACTCCCTCAAGAACATATCCGATAAGTAAGTCCAAGTGAGTGAAGGTGCCTCGGGTGGCCTACCCAACTCATATGCACTCCACCACTGATAAGCCGCTTCTGTAAGCTGGAATACAATGAAAAAAACCCCACTAGACACTGCTACATCTATAATACGGAGGATATGGTGGCAATCCTCAAGAAAACCTTATACATCCTCTTACGCCAAGTGATAAGTGGGGATTTTGACTATTTATTAGCGCCTTTAGCTTTCATTTTAGTCCAAAAGCATATAATTGTATTCTTGAAAACTGATAAAATATGCTTAATTGTAGGAGTACTGGAAAATGAGTCACTAAGATGAAATCTGACTCAACAAGGAATGATCTAAACTCAAGGACAAAATCAGGCATAGAAGCTCAAAGTGCAAACCGCAGTCCGCATATGAAATGTGCGGCCATAGAAGCTAAGCAAGATTAGAAGTTCAGAGATTTCTCATTTCAAGCTAAAAGGAAGTGCAGACCGCACAATTATTGTGCGGCTACAGAAGTTAGCTACGTGGTCGTACTAAAAAATGTACGGACCATAGAATATGAAAAATGTGGCCGCGAATCAAAATACTATGGTCGAAAATATGCAAGTCCTGTGAAGTTGAAGCAAGTGCGGACCGCACATGGAATTTTGTGGCCGCAGAACCTTCGAAAGGGCCTTTTTGTTCAAAAATTCCAGCTTTATATAAATAGAATAGTTTCACTCTTTTAAGTCAAGTTTTAAATATTCAAAGTCTTGTAGCCGTTTCTCCTTGCTTATTTAGGCAAGTTTAGCTTGTTTTAGTGATTTAACATTGGGTTTTTATATTTTAGTCTTTCAATATTAGTTTTATTATCTTTTCTTCTTTCTTTTTGGTTACACCCACTATGAGTAGCTAGATTTTTACTAGGGTTGGGACCCAACCCTAGTGTGTAAACCTTATGGGAGATTAATTTTATGCTTGTTTATGAATGGGTGTTTGTTATTTAACTAGGTTCATGCTTCAATTGTGGAATTAATGGTTGCAAACATTGATTCATGCCTATTTGACTTAGTTTCTTCTTGAGAAAGAGAGATGTAGTCTAGGTTAACTTAGCTAACAAGAAATTGGGTCAATTGAGAGACTGATTAACCTAATTAAAGGGTTCAACCTAGAGATAGTAACTACACGACTTAAGCTCTTATCAACCGTTTTGGTAGATATCCATTTGGACTTGAGAAAGCCAAATTGGGCAAAACCACTCTCTGATCGAGAGGTATTGAGTGGGCAACATAGTGTTGTGAGTTATAATACATCCCATTCAACAAAATTGCATAAAGTCTTTATCCCATTTGGCAAACACCTAGGTCATGGTCACAATCCTATGCCTTTTTATATCTTTGAAAACCATTCAAAAACAATTATCTCTAGATTTATACCTTTAGTTTTGCTATCCTTAGTTAATTTTAGAAGTAAGAACAATACCCTGTTTGTGGAAGTGCAATCTAGATAATTCACGTACTCACTCCAAATATATACTACTTATTCCTATCTCAGCTCCATATGGATTCGATCCCGACTCCTTATTGGATTTTATTATTGAAAACGACCGTGTCATACCTCATTAAAGGCATGCATTTGGACGTGATCAATTTTTGGCACCGTTGCTGAGGAGCTAAAAATGAATTTAGCTATAGATTTGGTTTTATATGTAAATATATAGCAATTGTAGGTAAAATAATAGCTCTCAACAATGATCAACTCGGAAACATGCCTATGGGGGATGTGGACGTTGAGGATGACTAAGTTGAAGAGGTTTATCTTAAACCACAAGCAAATAGAAGAGGCCAACAACCTCAAGATAGTGTCTCAGTTCCACCCCCACATCCACCAAGAGCAGCTCCACACCAGGTGTTGCCGAATGAAGGGTATGTAAGTGCTATAGTCACGCCTTGTATTTGGGCGGACAACTTTCAAATCACGAGTGTAATGCTCATATTGCTAGTGCAACGTGGATTCTTCACTGAGGGTCCGAGTCAAAATGAAATACAAACACTTGAAGGGGTTTGTGGACACTTGTTGGGGGAGTAAACAGACAAACATCTCCGAGGGTGCTTTAAGGTTGAGGCTATTTCTTTTCTCTCTACGGGGGAAAGCCTTGGATTGGTTAGAGAGATTGCCAAACCATTCCATCCATACATGTGATGAATTGGCAGAGAAATTTATTTCCAAGTTCTTTTCTCCCAGGCATATGGCTACTCTTAGAGACGAGATTCTAGTATTAAATCAAGAACCCAATGAGCCATTGCATGAAATATGGGAGAGGTACCGAACAATGGTCAAAGAGTGCTCCAATAATGACATGACGAGGCTATGATTCAACAAGCTTTCTATAGGGGGATCAATACTACCAATCAATGTGTGGTCAACCAACTTGGCCGGTGGAGATTTCATAACAACGCCATATACGAAAGCTTGTGAGATTTTAGATGAAATGGAGGATACTTCATCGGCATGGAAAAGTAGAGAAAATATTCCTCAAGATGATCCAAATGTGATTCACCTACATAAAGAATTGCATGATAATGGGCAATCCATTGCCGAGTTGACCACCATAAAGAATCAATTAGCCAAGGCTCAACTTCAACAAGTGCAAAATCCTAATCAAGTCAATGCAAGAGAGAGAGTTAGTATGATGAGATACAAGAGAAGGCAAAAGGGTCCACAAGTGCAAAACCATGTGGAGAATTATATGCAAGAAGATCATGGGTTTGATCAAGATGAATCTTACAATGAACAAGAGGAGGAAGTGCAATACGCGAAAAACTTTCAAGGGCAAAGAAACATCTCTCAAGGCCCGAATCAACAATAATGACGACCTCAAGGTAATTGGAATTCGAACAATCAAGGTAATTAAAATGGTTGTAACAACCAAGGGAATTGGAATGTTGTAAATAACCAAGGCAATTGGAGTGGAAACAACCAATGATATTGGGGAGGAAACAACCAAGGGGGGTGGAATAATAACCAAGGCAATGGGAGGTCGGGTTTTCAACAACCGAGCAACCCGCTTCCTTATCCTTCCCATGGTCCACGTTCTTTCAACAATGAGATCAGATGAATTGAGAATGGTCAATGAGCCATTGCATGAAATATGGGAGAGGTACCGAACAACGGTCAAAGAGTTCTCCAATAATGACATGACGGAGGCTATGATTCAACAAGCTTTCTATAGGAGGATCAATACTACCAATTAATGTATGGTCAACCAACTTGCCGGTGGAAATTTCATGTAAACGGCGGAAACTTGTGTGATTTTAGATGAAATGGAGGATACTTCATCGGCATGGCAAAGTAGAGAAAATATTCCTCAAGGTGATCCAAATGTGATTCACCTACATAAAGAATTGCATGATCATGGGCAAGCCACTACAAAGTTGACCACCATAATAAATAAATTAGCCAAGGCTCAACTTCAACAAGTGCACAATCCTAATTAAGTCAATTCAAGGGAGAGAGTTAGTATGGTGAGAAACAAGAGAAGGCAAAAGGGTTCACAAGTGCAAAACCATGTGGAGAATTATGTGTAAGAAGATAGTGGGTTTGATCAAGATGAATCTTACAATGAAAAAGAGGAGGAAGTGCAATACGTGAACAACTTTCAAGGGCAAATAAACGTCTCACAAGGGCCAGAATCAACAACAATGACGACCTCAAGGTAATTGGAATTAGAACAATCAAGGTAATTGAAATGGTTGTAACAACCAAGGGAATTGGAATTGTGAAAACAACCAAGGCAATTGGAGTGGAAACAACCAATGATATTAGGGAGGCAACAACCAAGGGGGATGGAATAATAACCAAGGCAATGGGAGGTCGGGTTTTCAAAGGCCCCTGATGTATCAACAACCGAGCAACCCGCCTCCTTATCCTTCCCATGGTCCAGGTTCTTCCAACAATGAGATGGGATGAATTGAGAATGGTCAATGAGCCATTGCATGAAATATGGGAGAGGTACCGAACAATGGTCAAAGAGTGCTCCAATAATGACATGACGGAGGCTATGATTCAACAAGCTTTCCATAGGAGGATCAATACTACCAATCAATGCGTGGTCAACCAACTTGCCGGTGGAAATTTCATGACAACGCCATATGAGGATGCTTGTGAGATTTTAGATGAAATGGAGGATACTTCATCTGTATGGCAAAGTAGAGAAAATGTTCCTCAAGGTGATCCAAATGTGGTTCACCTGCATAAAGAATTGCATGATCATGGGCAATCCTTTGCCGAATTGACCACCATAATGAATCAATTAGCCAAGGCTCGACTTCAACAAGTGTAAAATCCTAATCAAGTCAATGCAATGAAGAGAGTTAGTATGATGAGAAACAAGAGAAGGAAAAGGGGTCCACAAATGCAAAACCATGTGGAGAATTATGTGCAAGAAGATAGTGGGTTTGATCAAGATGAATCTTACAACGAACAAGAGGAGGAAGTGCAATACGTGAACAACTTTCAAGGGCAAAGAAACATCTCTCAAGGCCTGAATCAATAACAATGGCGACCTTAAGGTAATTGGAATTCGAACAATCAAGGTAATTGAAATGGTTGTAACAACCAAAGGAATTGGAATGGTGGAAATGACCAAGGCAATTGGAGTAGAAACAACCAATGATACTGGGGAGGTAACAACCAAGGGGGGTGGAATAATAACCAAGGCAATGGGAGGTAGGGTTTTCAAAGGCCCCTAATGTATCAACAACCGAGCAACCTACCTCCTTATCCTTCCCGTGGTCTAGGTTCTTCCAACAATGAGATGGGACGAATTGAGAATATGTTTAAACAAATGATGGAGAATAATGCCGGCTCCGATGACCAACTAGCCTCACACAACACATCAATTCACAACTTGGAAGTTTAATTAGGTCAAATCTCTCAAGCTCTAAACACTCATCCTAAGGGGGCACTACCAAGTGACACGGTGGTTAACCCTATGGGTGGGAACAACACGGGACATGCCATGAACGTTACTGCAAGGAGTGGAAAAGGTGGGGATGCACCCATCTCAAGTCAAAGAAAACTTGTGGATGATGAGCAAGTGGTGCAAGAGATGAGATCCTGAACAATGTGGTGCAAGCAAATGATGAAGTGCGGATTGATATTGATGACAATGTGGAGGAGACTCAAGAGGAAGTGAACCCATCTAGGGAGCACATTGTTGACATACTAGAACCGATCGTGTAAAAGGCTAAGGCACCAATGCTTAGGCCTCCTCCTCCATATCCTCAAAGACTTGCCATGCAAAATGGCAAGAATCAATTCAAAAAGTTCATTGCCGTGATGAAGAGTCTATCTATAAATGTGCCATTGGTTGAAGCTTTGGAGCAAATGTCCAGTTATGCAAAGTTTATGAAAGATTTGGTGACAAAGAAACGATCGATGAATTGAAAAACTATAAAGATGACTCATCAAGTGAGTTCAATTGTGCATTCAGTGGCTCCTAAATTGGAAGATCCCAGCGCTTTCACAATCCCTTGTACCATTGGAAGTGTCGAATTTACTAAAGCTCTTTGTGATCTTAGGGAAAATGGTCCAATTTGGTTTTCAAGACTTTGGGAATTGTGTAACCAAGACCCACATCTATGAGATTACAAATGGCCGATCGTACCATGAAGAGACCGTTGGGAGTGATTGATGATGTGTTGGTTTGGTTTGATAAATTCATTCTTCTAGCGGATTTTGTTCTGGATTGTGAGGTTGACTATGAGGTGTCGATTATTCTTGGGAGACCTTTCCTTGCTACGGGGAAGGATCTTAGTTGATGTTGAAGCCGAGGAACTTAACTTCCAGGTAGGTGATGAAAAAATGCTTTTCCATGTGTGTAAGTCTATAAGGAAACCCAATAGAAATAAGGTGTGCTCTTTCGTGGACTTCGTGACCGATGTGATTGTGGATAAAAAAAGTGTTGTGATTAATGTTGATGATACATTAGAGGCTGTCTTGCTCAATTGTGATGAAGAAGAAATGGATGGTTACGTGGAATGTGCGAACTCTTTGCAAGGAATAGGGTCGTACACTTATGAGCCCTGTAAATTGTCTTTGGATATTGAAACTAGAACCACTCCAACGAAGCCTTTAATTGAGGATCCTCCCATCTTGGAGTTGAATCCATTGCCTCCAATCTTCGGTATGAATCTCTTGTCCCTTCTTCTATTTTACCGGTTATTCTTTCCTTTTGTTTGACTGACGTGCAAGTAGATTCTACATTGGTGGTTCTACAAAAGAGGAAGAAGGCTATTAGATGGACATTGGAGAATATTCGGGGGATAAACCCCACTTTTTGCATGCACAAGCTCAACTTGGAGGAAGATGCCAAACCATCTATAGAACATCAAAGGAGACTCAATGAAGCCATGCAAGAGGTTGTCAAAAAGGAGATCATCACGTGGTTGGATGTCGGGGTTGTTTACCCTATTTGCGATAGTTCGTGGACTTTTCCAGTTCAATATATCCCAAATAAATGGGGCATGACGGTGGTCACCAGTGATAAGAATGAGTTGATTCCTAAAAAAATGGTAACTTGTTGGGGATTATGTTTGGACTATCGTATGCTCAACAAAGTCACAAGGAAGGATCATTTCCCACTTCCGTTCCTAGATAAAATGCTTGATAGATTGGCCGGCCGTGATTTGTATTGTTTCCTTGATGGGTATTCGGGCTACAATCAAATTCTTATTGCTCCGGAGGATTAAGAGAATACTACTTTTACATGTCCTTATGGTACTTTTGCCTTCTCGCGGATATCATTTGGGTTGTGCAATGCACCAACAACTTTTCAAAGGTGTATGATGGTAATATTCACGGACATGGTGGATGATTACCTTGAAGTCTTCATGTATTACTTTTCGGTGGTCGGGAATTTTTTTGATGATTGTCTAGCAAACTTGGATAAAGATTTGACAAGATATGAAGAAACAAACTTGGTGCTTAATTGGGAGAAATGTTATTTCATGGTTAAGTAAGGCATTGTACTTGGCCACAAGATCTCAAAGAATGACATTGAAGTCGAAAAGGCAAAGATTGAGGTGATTTCTAAACTTCCACCTCCAACTTCAGTGAAAGGCATGCAAAGTTTCTTAGGCCACGTGGCATTTTGCCGGCATTTCATCAAGGGTTTTTCTAAAGTGGTAAACTCGTTGTGCAAGGTTTTTGAGAAAGATGCTAAGTTCCATTTCAATGATGAGTGCATGAGAGCCTTTGAATTGCTAAAGCTCAAGTTGACTACTACTCCCATCATCACCACTCCAAATTGGAGTATTCCTTTTGAGCTCATGTGTGATGCAAGTGATGTAGTGGTAGGGGTTGTTTTGGTGCAACACATCAACAGGATTTTTCATCTGGTCTATTATGCAAGTAAGACAATAAATAATGCATGAGTCAACTACATTGTTACAGAGAAAGAGCTCCTTGTCCTTGTGTTTGCTATTGAGAAGTTCTGCCCGTACTTGATGAGTGCAAAAGTAATTGTCCATACGGATCATGCGAAACTTAGCTATCTTATGAGCAAGAAAGATTCCAAAGCCCATTGATGATATGGGTACTTTTGTTGTAAGAGTTTGATATAGACATCCAAGATTGAAAGGGAACTGAAAACCAAGTGGCGGACAACTTGTCTCATTTGGTGGAGGAGGGCAGGCCTTGAAACTAATGACTCCTTCCCCGGTGAGCAACTCTTTGCTATTTATATGAAAGAGGTGCCTTGGTTCACGAATCTAACAAATTATCTTGTGAGTGGTATCATTCCGATTAAGTTCTCTTCAAACCAAAGGAAGAAACTCAAACAAAAACTGTACCTATTTCGGATTTGTACGGACGGGGTGATTAGAAGATGTGTACCGAAGGAGGAACAAAGTGAAATTCTTGGGCCTTAGTCATTCTTCACCAATGGTGGTCACAATGGTGGATCAAGAACAATGGCCAAAGTATTAAGTTGCAGATTCTTTTGGCCCACTCTTTATAAGGATGCAAGTGATATTGTCAAGCGTTGTGATGAATGTCAAAGGGCCGGTGGAATCTCAAAGAAAAATGAAATTCCCCCACCACAATTTTGGAGATTGATATTTTCGATGTGTGGGGTATTGACTTCATGGGTCCTTTTGTGAGTTCTTGTGGAAATACCTACATCTTGGTCGTAGTTGATTATGTGTCCAAATGGGCCGAGGTTGTTGCTTTACCCAACAATCAAATGAGAAGTGTGGCGGAGTTCTTGAGTGATGGGGGATTACATTTTGCAACAAAACTTTTGACACCTTACTCACCAAGTATGGTGTCACTCATAAAGTCATGACTCCCTATCATCCACTAGCAAGCGGTCAAGTGGAAGTCTCCAAACCGGGAGATTAAGAGTATATTGTCCAAAACAATGAATGCTAATTGGGCGGATTGGTCCAAGAAACTCGATGATGCTTTATGGGCTTATAGGAAGGCTTACAAAACTCCGATCGGGATGTCTCCATACCAGTTGGTGTTCCGAAAATCTTGTTGTCTTTTGGTGGAACTTGAGCACAAAGCCATGTGGGCTTTAAAGAAGTTCAATCTTGAGTAGGATGTCACCACCAACATAAGGGTTGCACAATTAATGAGTTGGATATGTTCTGATACTATGCATACGCAAGTTCGTCCTTATACAAAGAGAAGATGAAGTACATCCACGACAAGTACATTCGGAACAAAGAGTTTAAAGAAGGTGATCTTGTGTTGTCATTCAATTCTCAGTTACAGATGTTTCCTGAAAAGTTAAAGTCTAAATGGAGTGGCCTGTTTGAGGTTGTGGGTGTGACACCCTTTGGTGCATTGGACTTGAAGAATAAAAATGATGAGGTGTTTAGAATCAATGATCGCCGGGTGAAGCATTATCTGGAAAAAAATTTAATGGCCTCGTCGTGGCAGTGATTCATTTAAAGTGATGGTAATTTGTGTCGTGTCGCGATGTTAAATCAGGCGCTTCTTGGGAGGCAATCCATGTTTATTTTTCTTTTTCTTTTTCTTCTTATTTAGATAGTTTGTGCTAACTAGTTTTGAAGTATGTTGTAGGAATGAGTGTGCTTTACAGGAACTGTGCTTAGAAAAATTAGCTAAGTGTGAAAAAAGTGCGGACCGTACAATTGTGAATGCCACAACAGAAGGAATCTGAGACCGCACAACTGGAAATCAAGAATCGCACACTCTCTAAAGTTTACTTGTCAAAGAAATGTCCAAAGTACGGATGCACAAGCAAATGTGTGGTCCGCACAAAAATGTACGGTCACACACATAATTTTGCGGACCGCAAAAAATTAATGGGTAAATGTACACCAGGTAAAAGAGTGCGGACCACAAAAGGAATTCTGTGGCCGCACTCGTCTCTTGAACTCTTGGCCAACCCGTTAAGTATAAATAGTAGACTATCATGCTATTGTTGAACTTTACAAACTCTGATAACTTAAAACACAAGCTAACATCTTGCACATTTGATTCACTCATCTGCCTCTTAATTCAAGATCTTTGATCCTTCCTCAACACCACTTCATTACTGGTATGTTCAAATCATCTTTAGGGTTTTTCAATTTTCTTAATCTAGTTTATAATTGTTTAGTTATTTTTGGACTAATTGTCAAATTCATAACCATGTGGGCTGTAATTTTTGTTGGGTAAACTCCTAGTTTCTATATGGGGGATATTTGGTTAATAATGTTTAATTGCTACTACCATGTTCAAAATATTGCATAAAAATCGAAGCCCTAGAATTCTTCCCGATGAATTTTGAAATTCTGTGGCCGCACAAGGAATTATGCGGTCTGCAGATCTATAGGTTAGGGAAATTGGCATAGCTAGATTGTGCGGACTGCACTTGAAATTGTGCGGACTGCACTTAAAATTATGCGGTCCGCAAAAATTCAACCGCAACTGAAGAAAAGTGTGTGCGTCCGCAAATCAAGGCACTCTCTGTCTTTAAAGAGTTGTCATTTTTTAGGTTTCATTGTGCGACTGCACCCAAAATTGTGCGGACCGCACTTCAGATGTGTGGTCGCACTCAAAATTGTGTGAACCGCAGAATCATCACTGTGGCCGCACTTTCGAATTGTGCGGTCTTCGCAACCCCATATGCGACTGCACTCAAAAATATGCGGACCGCACTTCCCTCCCCTGTATAGTGTTTTTTTCTACAACTGTCTGCTCTTATGCACTTGAACTATTACTGACTCTTGTTGCTGTTTATTGCACAAAATGGTTAGGTCTCATGGACGTGGTGATACATCAAAGGGGAGAGGTGAACCCTTCCGAGGCCGAGGTAAGAGTACCTTACCACTCACCATACAAAGAGTTATATCCGAAAAGGTGACATCCGGGAGAGCTCCAGAGCCTACTGAGTCTAGTTTATATGTCCCGTCTAGGGAAGCATTGGAGGGTGACTCTGTGCAAGAGCAGCCTGATGCTCTATCACTACCACAACAACTTCAGGGGAGATATCAGCTCTAAGATGAGCCTTCCATCTCAAAGAGCACTTCTGAGGGTTAAAAAGGTGACAATTAGGATTTAGGACCCTCATCTTCACATTCCCCCGATGCACCAACTACTACAGTTGATAAGGATGATATTACGGATGATGGCCGAGGGGGTGATACCAGAGTTTATGGCCTTGAAAGGTAGAAAAAGAAAGAAGTTTTGAAAGATAGGTTCGTGAGCCTGACTACATTCAACAGATTTTGAGAGTGGTGGCCATAGATATCGCTCACTGTTGAGTGTCAGTTTTTATTAAAAGATTTGGATAGATACAACCTGGTAGTTTCAAGACAATTCGGGGAGTGAAAAGGGTGGACATGGTTCACTCAAAGTGTGATGGATACCAAAGAGCACTTGGTCCGGGAATTTTACGCCAATGTGGCGAATATCAAGAAAGGGACTAAGGTGATGAAGGTGAGGAACTTAAAAGTGAGATTCAATTAGAGCACCATGAATGCATATTTAGGGTTTGAGGATATAGAGCCGGTGTAATATCTGGAGAATTCGCACTAAGTGATGCAGCTCTCCCTTGGCTAGCTAAGATTTTGGTAGCTTCGGTACCACCACCACCATGGATCACAATAGGGGTTCCTGTCTAGTAGAACACCCTCACCTTTTAAGCAAAAGGATGGCAGACTTTTGTGTGCAACAGACTAGATCCATGCCAGAATGAAACCAATCTCTCAATCCCAAGGGCAGTTCTAGTTGCTTCCATTATGGACAGGAACCCAATCAATATGGTGCCGTGATGTTAGCCGACATGTCTCTGGTTGGAAGGCAAGGTGATAGCTTATACCTGTTTCCCAACACTATCACAGATTATCTTATGGACGCGGGGGTATAGTCAAAGAGTTTTGACACGAGGGTTCGAGAGAAGAAGCGCTTCACTTGGTATTTACTGAAGGACCCGAGGAACCCAAAGAATAAGGGTCAACCAACTACGACCATATGCCACTCTGCTGTGCCTTCAGTGGTTGTTGTAGATTTAGCAAACGTGCCTTCCACTGTAGTCGGGACTTCTACTAGTATAGTCGCCATGCCTCTACCTCCAATTTTATGGTCGTCAACATCAGTTCCCTCCACTTCTACTTTGACGTTGGTGCCTATCCCTGCTTATCCACTTTCTGCACTGCGAGTCTCCCAAACACTGGCGATCCTAAACAACTAGATGCAGACAGCTACTGCAAAGTTGTCTGACTTATCCAGTGTTATTGCAGCACATACATCTACCCTGGCACCCCAAATGCATTCGACAGTGAAGGACACTTTGAAGAAGATTTTGGAGAACCAGAAGACCATCATGGACACTTTTGTGGCACATGGGGGAGTGATTGAGGATCTTGGAAAGTAGGTAAAGAAGATGAGAAAATCCCAGGCATCCAAGAATTCAGTTGACAGGTTGAGAAGAGAGGTGACTAGAATAGCAGCAGCTGGTGACCTTCCATTTGATATGTTGATGGAGAAAGCTCTAGCATCACCAGTAGATCCTGCAGCACTATCAACTTCAGTAGAACCAGCTGGCCAGTATAAGGAGCCAGACTTCACTGCTGAAACTGCTGGGGCAGTGTGATAGATGTTCGCCAACCTAGTTACTCCCAGAGCAGAGGATGATAAGATCTAGTTGGAAGAGCCTAAGGGAGGTGACAATGCTATGGACATTGATAGATGTTCGCCAACCCAGTTACTCCCCGAACAAAGGATGATAAGATCTAGTTGGAGGAGCCTAAGGGAGGTGACGATGCTATGGACACAGAGACGTCCAAGGTCACATACAGATTCCTCTTTACTCTTACCCTTCCTTATTCTTATTTTATTAAGCATTGGGGACAATTCTTATCCTTATTCGGGGGGAGGGGGTGGAGTTTATTTGGTATTTTAACATTGATTTGTAATAACTGATAACATTTTCCGTTCTTTTTCTTTTTATTATGTACATATTCTTCTCTCTCTATTGATGTATATATTCTCTCTCTTTCTCACTCATTTTGTATATTCATTTATGCTTTTAGTAGCTTGCTTTATAGCTTCTTTATTTTATTTTCTTAGTAGTCAATGTTTACTTTAATAATTTATTATTTACTTTAATAATTTTTTTAATCTAGTAGTTTCTTTTCATGTTTAAGTTAACAATAAGCCTTTGTTTTTCTTAATGCCATATTTTTTTCCAAAAGTACTTTTTGTGTGAACTGGCTGACTCTTCTCAACGATGGATACGTGACAACCTTCTTAAGGGATTGAATCAATTTTTTATGTTTAGGTAAGAATAGTAATAATAATAAATAAAAAGACCTAATTGAGTCAAACTAGAAGGGTCAAACATGCTTCACTTGGTACCAACACACTTAACTATATGCTTATGATTAAAAACAAGTTCTTGGAAAGAAATAACTCTAGTTTGATAACCATACTACAAGACTTTACCCGTTTTGTAGTGAACCTCTCTTGGCACCCAAGCTTTTTATAACACTCTTGAGAAACAATTGGCTAAAACATAAGTTTGGGGGAGAGACGGGGAGTTTGAAAAAGGTATCAAGGCAAAAAAAGAGAAAAGAAATGAAGAAACGGAAAGGCAAAGAAAAAAAAAGAAAGAACAAAAAGAAAAAGGCAAAAAGAAAGTGAATAAGTTGAATAGTTGAAGGGATTCAAAGAAAAGTAACGATGCAAAGCATGGAGAAAACAAAGAAGGAGAAAATGGATATCATGACCAAGAAAGAGTAATGTTAAGTCTCTCTAGTTCCCCTACGAAAAAAGAAAATGCCTCAAAAAGTCGGCAAAACATGAGCTGAAAAGCGAAAATGGAGTGCTTAAGGAAAGATGAATCAGTTCTATTCCAACATATCCAACCTTAGTCAAAAAGCCTTCATTACATTCCAAAATATCCCTACGTGATTTCAAGTCAAGAGAATTTACATTAGTGGTAATCTACATGAGGGGCAAGCATATGGTACTTAGAGCCGTACTTGTGACATTCTTTTAAGAGAGATGGGCAAGATTTTCACAAATCTTTGAATTGAGTGCAACATTCTTAAGTAAGATATGCTAACGGAGAGTAGATGAGGAGGAGTTTGAGATCCACAATGACTTACATGAAAGAGCGAGCTTCCTTGATAAATAGAGTCAACTCTTGATGCTCAAGTGTCACATTAGAACTATTTGTGCTTAAAAATTCAAATCATTGTCTTGTTGATAGTTTATAAGTCTAGTGGGTAATTGTTGGTCCCAATTGATGTATGATTGATGCATATTAGATGATATGGAATAGCTCTTAACTTGTGGAGGTGGGAATTACTTTATTTGCTTGAGAACAAGCAAAAGCTTAAGTTTTGGGGAGTTGATAAGTAGGGATTTTGACTACTTATTAGCGTCGTTTTAGTCCAAAAGCATTTAATTGTATTCCTGAAAACGGATAAAACATGCTTAATTTTAGGATTATTGGAAAACGAGCCACTAAGATGAAATCCAACTCAAGAAGGAGTGATCTGAACTCAAGGTCAAAATCAGGCATATAAGCTCAAAGTGTGGACCGCAGATTTCCATCTGTAGCTACAGATTGTGAAGGAATGCTTATCAGAGATAAGTACAAAGTGCGGTCCGCACATAAAATGTGCGGCCGTAGAAGCTAAGCAAGATCAGAAGTTTAGAGAGATCTCATTTCAAGCTAAAAGGAAGTGCAGACCATATAATTATTATTTGGACGTAGAAGTCAGCTACTCGACCGCAGAATATGAGAGATGCGACCGCGGCTTAGAATTGCGCGGCCGCAAAGATGCAATTTCTGTGAAGCTGAAGCAAAGTGCAGACCGCACATGGAATCGTGCGGCCATAGAACCTCGAAAGGGCATTTCTGTTCGAAAATTCCAACTTTGTATAAATAGAATAGTTTCACTTTTAGGTAATGTTTTGAACATTCAAAGTGCTGTAGCCGTTTTCCTTACTTTTTTAGGCAATTTTATTTTGGTGATTTAAAATTGGGTTTTTATATTTTAATCTTTCAATATGAGTTTATTATTTTTTCTTCTTTATTTTTTGCTACACCCGCTACGAGTAGCTAGATTTTTACTAGTTTTGTGCCCCAACCCTAGTATGTAAACGTTATGGGTGATTAATTTTATGCTTGTTTATGAATGAGTGTTTGTTATTTAACTAGGTTCATGCTTCAATTGTGGAATTAATGGTTGCATACATTGATTCATGCCTGTTTGACTCAGTTCTTTTTGAGAAAAAGAGACATAGTCTGGGTTATCTTAGCTAACAAGGAATTTGGTCAATTGAGAGATTGATTAACCCAATTAAAAGGTTCAACTTAGAGATAGTAACGACCCGGTTTGAGCTCTTATCAACCGTTTTGGTATATACCCATTTGGACTTGAGAAAGCCAAATTGCACAAAATCACTCTCTGACCGAGAGGTATTGAGTGGCAAACGTGGTGTTGTGATTTATAATACACCCCATTCAACAAAACTCCATAAAAGTCTTTATCTCATTAGGCAAACACCTAGGTCATGGCCATAGACCTAGGCCTTTTTATCTTTGAAAAACATTCAAAAACAATCATCTCTAGTTTTATACATTTAGGTTTGCTATCCTTAGTTAAATTTAGAAGTAAGAATAACAACATGTTTGTGGAAGTGCAATCTAGATACTTCACATACTCATTCCAAAATCTATACTACTAATTCACATCTCCTCCCTATGGATTCCATCTCAACTTCTTATTGGGTTTTATTATTGCAAATGACCGTGTCATACATAGTTAGAGGCATGCATTTGGACGAGATCACCAAGCCACTGAATGTAAAAGAGTGGTACTTCTTGTACCTCTCGAGTCTGCAATGTTCTTTCTCAAAAACTGGTGCTGTAACCTCGGGCTGGACTGGGCTACCGGCGAAAATAGTATGACCTCTAGAACCTAGTCGACTTGAACCCGATGCTATGGGTTACGGGCAGCGAGAGTCAGTGCTTCTCCTCGGCCTAAGATGTGGCAAGAGCAAGTGGGATCAACCCTGCCTGAGCTAAAGGGCCGGACAAGCTCAGAAACTGGGTAAGGGTCTTTTGAAGTTCTAGTGCAATAACAAGCATCTCGAGTGCCTGCTCCTCGACTGGAGCTATTGTGGCTACTCTGTAGCAGCTCGTGCAGTGGCTCTAGCTGCACCCCATGGACATCCTCGGCCTCCACCCAAGTCCTAGCCTCTCGCAGCTCCAGCAGGGGGCGCTAGTTCCTAGTCATCTAATCTGGTTGTACGTGTCCTCACCATATGTGAGAGAATAGAAAGACAGAAGTTTAGAATCCTGAAATCAAAAATTTCGCACGACAAGGAATCAAAGAAGTGAAATTTTTTAGTTATATATGAGAGTTGTTGATCTTACTTGTACATGCCGAGCGACAGTTTTTCAGTTATATATTATATCTTAAATATTGAGGTTTAGTCATATTTCAATTCTTTTTCGCAAGTTGTTAGGCTTACCTAGTCTCTAACCTAGTCTTAGAAACTAGGTGTTGGCACGACATCTTACAGAGGAAAATTTAGATCGTGACAAATAGTGGAGTACATTTGTCATGGATGACTGAGATTAGATAGCAAGCTCAATAAGTGACGTGTGGCAATCCAAATGAGTATGGATGCTAACCGACCCGAAACATTAAGTTGTATACGAAGCTCCTTTCTCTTTACACATTTTAGTCGATACATTCAAGAAATAGAGAACCCTAGCTGTCACCTATGATGCTCATCGGTCATTGAGGCTTTTCCAGCGACAAAAGTACTGGGAATTGTTAATGGGAAAAGAAAATACCGTATGTTGATTTATTATTAGGATTCAATTTTTGTTTTGGTGTTAGTTTGATGCTTGCAGATTATTATGTATGATAGGATTATTAGATTAATAAAACCTTCTACTTCACTATGAAATATATATTAATACAAAAATTGATCATTTTTCTTTAATCATCTTCTCTAAAACTTATCTTTTCGGGGCTTTCAATATGCATATGCTATTTAATCTACCTTTGAAACAGTATCCGATTTGCACTTTGTTTACCTCAAAAAATATAAGTAACAATTAAATATGATTTGTGGTTTTAAAGATATGTGATTTATTCTAATACTAGTAGATATACAAGTAATATCGGGTTTAAGTAAGAAGAATTGATGAACCAAATTAGTGTTGTTACAATAACAAGGACCTCGAGCTCGATTATCTCAGGGGCTTCGAGGTGAGCTAAGAGCAATCAAGTATGAACAAAAAATTAAAGACAATAAAGCTAAAGAAAAATTGTTGAGCACGGTAAACAAGAAAAACAGAGTAGAATATTCTATTACAATGAATGAGATACTCTTTACAAATAATTTTTGTCCTCTTTATATAGGAGGGGAAAACCCTAATATAGTACATTTCCAAATATGGTAAAGAATTCTATTTGTACAGCTGTATAATAACCTAGTACGGACTTGCACTATTTCATACAAATCTTATCCTATAATTTATGCCTTGACCCACGTGTCCTTGAGAAATTCCCGCTCTTACTTAAGTTCCCTCAAAATTTTACTGCCCTCGAGGCAGATCATGACCTGGTCATGATTTGCTTCTCGAGGTGCAATCATCTGGGCCTGGCTTGATTCTTACTTCGAGCTTCTAGAACTCGGACTCGGAGTATAATCCAGTCTTCGAAATTGAGCTCTCTAATTTCTATCGTATACAGATAGTCTCGTATTGCTTACAATGAAATTATATTAAACTATTTGGATTCCCGAAGTCCTTCGTGATGATGTCATCCCCGTGATGCAAGTGTTTATAGTGACCAAAACGCCCCGTCGGTATACTTCCCAAAAACATTAAATGCATGCCAGTATTGGTCGGCCACTAATACCACCGAACCGTCGTTTCCCTTCTATAAATATGAGGTGATTCCTCTAAGTAAAGAACTTTACTCTTTCTTCACCCCTTTCCCATCTTCATCTCTTTCTCCAATCACTCATTTCCTCCACCTCTTTAAGAGCCGGAAGATGCCAAGCTCTTGCCGGAAACATCACATCCTTGTGTACCCATATTATTTAGCTTACAACCATGGCCAAAACTTCTAAGACGGTCCCCAAAAAGGATAAAACATCATTTTCTTCTGCCTCCTGGCCAGCAAATCGGTGGTGCCGCTAACACTTGAGGAAATCACCCCAGGTAATTGCATTATTAATAAAGACTTTAGTATCGAGAATCCTTCCAATGTCCCAAGCCGATGCGAGCACGTATCTCGATATATTAGCTTGATAACAAAGAAGCTTACCAAGGATGTAAAGAGGAAATGTTGCTTGGGAGATGAGGTTCATGTTCGTATCTCGAGCCCCAATGAAAGAATTACTACCCACAAGGAGGGGTTTTTGAGTGTTTACACTTACCCATTCACACTGTGTCCCCACGGTCCGGTGGTGATCGACTTCTGCAAAATATACAAAGTCACCCTCGATCAGATTCACCCTTTCTTTTGCCATATCATGATCATGTTGCGATATTTTTCTGAAAAGTCCAAGGGTTTGGAATTCACCCTCAGCCACCTGGTTCGATTGTATTGGCCCCAAGTATTTAGAGGACTCATCAAGCTAAAACGCCGAACATCGAAATCCTTCTTTGCGAGTACTGATGAACCCAAAGATCAAGGTTGGATGAGCTGGTTTGTTAGAGTAAGAACTTTGGACGTCATCCCTGGAGATAAAATGCCTTTCCCGGAGAGGTAGAACTTTAACCGTAAGTAGAGTTCGTATTCCCTGTATCTATTCATATTCTGCTTCTATATTCAATAGAGTTTCTATATTTCTTTTGGCAACCAATGTTTGGGTGCTCCCAGCGTTGCCTGACCTCGAGGATTGGGTTTGAAAGTTAGCTACCACTTCTTCCTACGATGAGTGCAAGTGGTGTGAATTATCGAAGGGCCAGTGGGAGGCCAAGAACCACGGTAAGTGGCTTTCAGTAGTTTCAACACTTTCCATACATTGGCGGCATTTTTACTTACTCACGCTTGCCTGTGCAGGCCTTGGCGATGCGTTCGAGATGAGGCCGGCTCCTCCCGAGAAAAAAACCAAGCCTTCAAATCTGAAGTCCGAGAAGGACGATAAAAGAAAAAGGGTCTTGAAACTTGAAGACCCTCAAGACAAGAAGACCCCCGCTTGAAGGCTGCGAAAAAGATTTGCTCAAATAGGCGTTAGACTCGGCCTATGACTCACTGGATGATGAAGAAATGATGATGAAAAGTTAGCACTAGTGACTCGGACCAGGAATCCAACCGAGGCTGCAAAGCCTTCCAAATCAGAAACCTCGTCCCATGGTGAGGATGCCCCAAAGTAGGAAATGGGCAAGGCCCCTACATCCCTGGAGGTCGAGATTGTCCCTCTATCTTCAACAACTATACCGGAAGGGGTAAATGGTGTACCCCCAATGCTAATGAGAATGAACCGAGTGAACAGGTTGGGGCTGCGACAACAGGTCACTCCCTTTCATTGCCAACTTATTCTGAGGGGACAATCGAAGAAGCCAACGCTTTGCGTATGCCCGACCCAAATAAGATCATCGAGGATGATCATTTTTAGGGTTGCTACGTTGGGATTGAGGATGTCAATGACTTTAATGATGCATCCTCCATTTTCGAAGAGGCTCAACATCTCCTTTCTCGGGTAAGGACTTGCCCTTTTTATAGTAAATTTTTCTTCCTTTCTTTTCTTTTGACTGATATGTCTCCATTTCACTTACATGCCATCATGAAGTTTAGAGCCTCGCTGAGAAAATATGAGGCTTAGATCAAGAAGGTTTCGGGTGAAGAGAAGGCTTTGAGGCTCCTCTATAGCCAGAAGGAAGAGGAGCTTAAGAATCTCCTAACCGAATTGGACAAAGCTAAAAAAGGCGAGTTTGAGCTAGATGAACAGGTAACTTCAATTTTAATAGAGTGCGACCTTCTTGGCCCTACTTCGGAGGCTAATACTTCGATATCTTAGCTGCAGCAAAAACTAGATATGATTGGGTAGCTCAGGGGTGAGGTATATCAAGTTTGAGCTGATTGTTATCAGTGGAAGAAGAACATGGATCAACTTGCTACCGATAAGAAAGCTGTTACGGCCCAACTGGCCTCGACTGAAGCTTAGCTCCGAGGTATTGAAGCGAAGGGTCTGGCTCAGGTTAGGAAAATTGAGGAGTTGGAGGCCAAGCTACTTAAATCTCGGGACGAAGTCGTGCAGGCTAAGGATGAAACTGTACAAGCTAAGGCCGATGCTGAGAAGATGAATATTGTGGCTAACAAATCCATAGTCATATACTTGAAGGAAACAGCATCTATTCAAGCTGAGTTAAAGGAGGCCTCTGACAGGAGAAGACGAAAAAATGAATTGGCTAAGTGCCATGATCGGAGGGAGACTCTTGAAGAAATCCATGCCCGAGGGTTCTACCCTACTGAGGAGATAGCTGAGGTAAAGGACCAAGAAATTTATGCTAGGTTCTCATCTCCTTCGATGACGAGGATGTGGGGAGTGTCTCGGGGGACGAGGAAGGCAAAGAAGATATTCCCCAAGGAGAGGAGACTCCCGAAGATAGAGCCATTGAATATGTAGGTTCTGGAGATGACACTTCCGGGGCGTGACCCCGAAAATAGATTATGTTTCTTTTTTGACAAGGGCCCCTTTTGGGCATTGTAAGTGTTTTGTAACTTTCCCTTATGAATATAAAATATCTTTCGCTCTATCCTCAATTTGTGTTGAATTTTATTTTGTCCCCATTTGTGGAAAATTTTGATGATTCAAATACTTAGCTCGAGTATCGGTTCAGATTCGTAATAAACCCTTAGGTTTTTATTGCTCAAGGACCTCTTAAGGTTTTAGATGGTCCTCGAGCTAAGCTTAAAATCGATTTCATGTGAGTTCGGAAAATGGGACCTTTGAGTTCGAGTTGAGTGAGAACGAAGTCTCAGACTCTTATAAGCTTTTGCCCCTTAAGATCTTTTAAGCTGACCCTTAGGCTCTTGTAAAATTGGGTCGTTTCGACCTCTAAAATGGCTATACAATTTTCCCATAATTTTGGCTAAAAGACTTAGTGGAATTTTAGTTATGCCTTAGCATATGTTTTTGTACCCCTTGGTAGGGGTGGGCATAATACCGACTGAACCGAAAAAACCGGCCGAACCGTAAATTTCGGTTTTTCGGTTTCGGTTTAATCGGTTTTTCGGTCGGTGCACGGTTTGCTAATTATTAATTTTCGGGTTTTCGGTGCGGTTTACGGTTTATGACTTGCGGATTTCGGTTGAACCGAAAAAACCAAATTTTAGGTGTAACTTCTATACTTCTATACCTATCAGTTAATAGTCATAACTTATAAGTTATAAAGTTAATAGTCATAACTTATAAGTTATAACCCAATGGAGAAACGTCCAAGCCCAATTTCCCAAATGTCCAAGCCCACCCCACCCAATTTATTTACCCCATAGACCCACAGACCACAGTCAGTCGAGATTTTAGATTTAGGGTTCCTCACTTCCTCTTCATTGATCCTCAGTTCCCTCTCCTCTGCGTCTGCGAGCTGCGACTGTTCCTCTTCGGCTCTTCCTCAGCTCAGCTCTGTGCGACTGTGACTGCTGCCTTCTTCCTCTGGTTAGTGCTGCCCATATTTGTTGATGAGAGAAATCTGCCATTTTCCTTGCTTTCTTTAGATCAAACGCCAAACTCGTTTCTCTTTTTCTATTTCTACTTTTCTAGTTTCAAGCTCGTCGTTTATAATCATTATAATAATCTTCTTTCGCTGCCTTTGGTTCCGGATTGTTTGTCTGAAAGTTGCAAATATTTGGCAAATTGTCTTGGGACGAATTTTAAGCATGTCAGATTAGAAATGCTAGCTGTACATGCTTTAGCTTGGCCTTTTCATTTTGTTTTTTTGGGTATGCGATCATATTGATCATTTGATAGACATTTAGGAGTTCATTGACTCCTCGGTTGGTGCAAAGCCTTGTTTGTGTTCAAGATTGGTTTAGATGTGACGGTACTCCTATTAATGTTGAAGAAGATTTGGAGTTTCTTGAGCAAATAGAACTTGGTAAGATTTTCCGTTTTATGAGTGTTTTAGTAAAAATTAGTTTACTTTGTAAGTTTAAATGACACACGTTATCAAATTATATTTAGATATGGCAACGAGCGGAAGAGAAACTTGCATTATTGAAAGAGATACTAGCATTGTTGATGCATAGTTTGAACAAGTGGTAAGTTTAAGAATTTGCTTGTTTTGTGGTATTCTTTTGTTATTTATAATTAAAAATATTTTATTAACTTGTGATATTTTTTTGTAGGTTCAACTATGCCTCGTGGTCCTAAAGCTAGATCGTCTATTTGGGAACATTTTGTGCTAGTTGGAGTAAATGAAGAAGCCCGCAAAACAAAGTGTCTTCATTGTGGTCGAGTTTATAATTTTCATCCAAAGTATGTTGGCACTACGTGCTTAGTGAAGTATATTAAGAAGTGTCTTAATCCTCATCCAGTGATTCAGTATGTTAGGCTTTAAGTATCATTTTATAGACTTATTTTGTGGCTTATGGGTTGTGACTATTTTTGCTACTGTTTTGTTGTTTGGTGATGGTATTTCTAGACTTGTTTTGGACTTTAGTAGTTGCTAGATATGCCATATGTTAAATTGTTACTAGATTTGCTCGGACTTTCGTGATGGTGTTTCTAGACTTATGTTAAAGTTAAACTGTTTTGGTAATACATTGTGGAATGTTTTTGGTAATACTGTGAAGCTTCACT
>MU685806.1:8624-20420 GCA_026770625.1 Nicotiana glauca | reverse complement strand
TAGAAAAGTATAAAGCGAGAAACAGAAAGTTTGAACTTGGCTATTTCAGATGCTCGCAGAAACAGAAAGCCAGAAAGTACAAAACCGTTTAGACTGAAGTTCAAATTTACATCCCTACAACCGTTTAAAACCGAAAATATAAACCGCAAATAACCGCACCGAACCTTGAAAAAACTGCACCGAACCGTAAATACTTTGGTTTGATTTGGTTATTAAAATCACAAACCGAAAACCGAATTAACCGAACCGTACTTTCATAATAACCGACCGAACCGACCGATGCCCACCCCTACCCCTTGGGTTTTTCGAAGGTTCAACATATCAGAACATTATTAGTCATTTTGTTTGTGTAGAAATACTCGAATATCTATTGAGGCTTTTTCAAAGACTGGTATTATCGAAGCCTTTAGATTGTTCGAGGGCTAAATTTATCTAAACCCATAGATTTTTTGGTTATCGAAGCCCGTTATATTTTGCTTTTGCCGGGGGTAGCTTGATTTAACCGGATTTTCAATGTTTGAAGGCCTTTTTATTTATAGCGGAAATGAGATGTCTCTAAATCGCATTATTTTGGTTGTAGCCTTTTTGTGACTGCAGTCTTTAGTATGGTCGTAGACTTCGGTTTTGTCACTCGGACTTGTTTCCTGATAACTTTTCAAACTTGTTCGAAAAGTTAGACCCCGAGTATATTGTTTTTGAGGGAGTGCCTCTTTGAGATCGTGTGAGCTCGAGTATGCCTCTTTGAGGTTTTATAAGTTCGAGTGTTTGATGACTCGATATGTCGATTGTTGATGGAAGTCCCCGAGTTATTCGGGTGCATTCGGGGTTTTGGCCATTGAGCCGTTAAATGTGAAATAGTAGACTTCTTTGAGGCAAAAAGTGTTTTGATATAATAAGAATGCTTCTTCAAGTAATTGATCAATGCGTACATGTTTTGCCGCTGGGGGCTCGACTATTCTATATGGACACGGTTCATTTGACCGTTTGTCCCATTATAACATTCCCCTATCGAGGCCCTCCTTGACGTGAATTTCTTTCTTCAAGAATGCACCCTGTCATGCCCCAACCTCGGGAGGCGCGACCGGCGCTCAATCAAGTGAACCCGACTGAGCAAGCCTTACCGAACACTTTCTACCCCAAATCAATATGAATACGGAACCCATGCCTTTCATTAATTTAGACGAGAATACATGGTGCATACTATATCCTTGGTTCATTTCATATCACAAAGATTTACCATACATAAGCTAGCTTCAAGGATTCTATTAGTGTTACAGTTTATGGAGATCACAAGTTTAGGATTACAACATATATAGTGGACTCCCCGAACACCCGTACATAACCCACACTAGTGTCTTTGGAGCCTCTAAGGATACAACAGATAAGCATAACTATGCCGGCAACAAGGCCCCAGCTATACCTTAAAAGTCAAAAGTTGTAATAACAAAAGATACACCATATATCCCCATGGAAGAAAAAAGGGCTCACCGAGACTTCAAGTAGAAAAACGCTCCGCTACACATGATCGACACTATCCGCTATGGAGCCACCTACAATCATAACACGAATGTAGCGCCCCCAGCAAAAGGGACATCAGTACATTTGAATTGTACTGGTATGTATAACTAAATACCATTTTACTAGAAAGAACTATCAAACAGGTACAAGTAAATAACATGGGTAAATCAAAGATGCAATTCATATAATCTTTCATACAATTTCCAAAACATAGATTAGGGCATTTCTGTCACATGTTCACCACTGTTCTCAATACCACCGCCATCTCGAGCGGAGTCCGGTCACGACCCTACCATCTAGGTCACCTCATTGGAGGAATTATTCTCAATCAATATTTCATTTCCCTTATCCGGAATTCAATATTAGCACATTACCACCATGTGTGCGGCATGGTTTTCGATCACGACCCGATTGGCTAGGTCACCTCATTGGAGGCATTACTCCATTCTCATTAGTCAACACCTTCAAATCTTTATTCCACACGTATCATAATAAATTCCTGGGCACTCATGGCCACTATCATCACATCGTTTTCCCTTTTCAATATTCATTTTACATGTTGTGATCATAGACACATATATCAAAGATAATTCAAGTTGCAATCACAGGTAAGTGAGCACATAGCTAGCATGAATAATTCTTTGTTTCAATGTTGGCCTATAGCCCAAGTATTTCAACACATAACTGTACTTTTTATCATTCTCTAATTATCAAGATTGGTACATTATTCACATTGAGGCACATCCTTCACGAATACGTATAGATATATGCAAATCAATTAATGCATAATAACAATCAATACACTAGCCAATTCAATTCTTACCATACTTTCATAAATGACAACAAAGCTTAATTTCTAATAAAAAGGGGGGTTTTAGCCATACATACCTCAATAAAGCTTTCCTTACTCTTTTACAAATTTTCGGAACTCTTAGCACTTCGATCTATTGAGTAAGAATTACAAATTAAATCGAGAATTAGAGATGAGATTGAGAGTCTAGCTTGGTTCAAGCATATTGACAAACCCTAGAGGTGCAATGTGATCTTAGGCCCCTTTTTGAGAGAAATTTACATCATTTTGTACCCCTCTTTAATTCACCCCCCACTACTCTAAGATTTGATATGCATGCAAGAAATCCATTGTTATACCCATGAATCACCTCACCAGTGACCCCCTTATATCTGAGAATAAAACAAATAAGAGTTGGGGTGATGAAGTCTTACCTCTTGAGGTGAAGGTCTAGGGGTCTTCACTTGATTTTCTTCAAGGATTTAGCCATATCTTATGGAGTAATTTAATGGGGAGACTTTCCCTCTCTAGAAACCCTCTCTCTCCCTCTAGAAATACTCGGAAGAATGCTTAGAATAAGCTATAACACCGGATATATCGATATGGAGGTCGGGTTAAAAATTAGAAAATTAGAGCCCCGAGTCAAATATGCGATCGCATTTGCGATCGCAGAGTAAACATGCGGTCCGCATAATGGACCGCAAAATGCTCCCCAAAAACTGGACACTCTGACTGAGTCTGCGGTAGGAATGCGGTCCGCATTCACGTTCTGCGATCGCAAAGTGCACCGCAGAATTGACCCTTACAAAATTCAAAGGAAAATATGCGACAACTATGCGGTCCGTATTTCGCTTATGCGACCGCACTTCGACCGCATAACTGACTTCAATTTTAACCAACATTCTGACTAACTCTGCAGCAGATATGCGGTCCGCATACCTGATTTGTGGCTGCATTCTGGACAGCATTTCTTGCATTTTTCTGGAAACTTATTCTTGACTTTTTAATGCATTATTCAATCCAAAAAGGTCCGCGCCTATGAATTTCTAACACATGCTCCTAACTTGGCACCACGGGATTCGAGTTTTCAAGTAGGGATTTCACGGGGCCTTACACGCCCTCTGGAGGTGATGCCCCCATTGTTCGAGGTTGATTGAAAAGAAGCCTTGAATACTTTGTTGAATATTCCTTTGGTAGTATATAGGTGTTTCCTTGTTAAAAACCTTGCCGGTAAAACCATTTAAGAAAAAAACTGATCTAAGGGAAAAATAGTGCAACGCATGCTTTAAAACCCAAGGTCTTCAAGTAGAAAGGTGCCTCGATGTTTCCAATCGAACATCTACAAGGATCTAGTTTTAAATACAAATAGAAAAGGGGGAGAGGGTCATACCTCAACAGTAATATCGTTTGAGTAGCGATACATTCCAATTGTTTGGAAGTTGCTCGCCTTCCATTGTGCTAACTTTGTAGGATCCTTTCCCTACGACTTCGAGGACACGATACGGTCCTTCCCAATTGGGGCCTAGTTTCTCTTAGTTTGGATCTCAAGTGTTGAGAGTGAATTTCCTTAGGACTAAGTCCCCGTCTCCAAAATATTAAAGGTTCGTCCTTCTGTTGTAATATCTTTCGATCCATTATTCTTGCGTGGCCATTCGAATTAATGCAGCCTCACATTTTTCATCGAGTAGTTCGAGAGAAGTGTTCATAGCTTTGTGGTTTGAGTCATCGGTGGCATGCTGAAAGCTGACTTTAGGTTCCCCGACTTTGACTGGGATCAATGCTTCGGACCCGTATACCAAAGAAAATAGGATCTCCCCCGTGCTCGACTTTGACGTTGTTCGATATTCCCATAACACCTCGGGAATACTTCTCTCCATTTCCCTTTTATGTCATCTAACCTTTTCTTTAAGTTTCGAATGATGGTTTTGTTTGTAGACTCGACCTGACCATTTGCACTTGGGTGGTAAGGTGCTAATAGAATCCTTTTGATTTTATGGTCCTCAAAGAATGTTGTTACTTTGCTGCCAATGAACTATTTCCCATTGTCACATGCTATTTTAGTTGGTATCCCGAACCGACATATAATGTGGTCCCACATGAAGTCGATGAATTTTTTTCTGTTATCTTCTCAAAGGCCTGCTCTTCAACACATTTTGAGAAGTAGTCAGTCATAAATAAAATAATTCCTCGAGCATTTTCATGATTGTGGGGTCAGTCCCTGAGCCGCTTTCATCAGGCCTTTCAAGCGTTAGTTCAGCATGTACTGGTTCGGCGGTGTTTGGAATTCTGTTATGACTTTGAAGTTGAGCGATGACGACTTGCTGAGCTTGTAGAATCTCGATATCACTTGTAGGCTGAATCCTCCTTTTTCCATTCCTTGTGTTTCCTGGCCTCCGGCTCGGGCTTCCCCGTGTGCATTCCTTACGGGTCTGTGCCTGCGTCTGTGTTTAGAGCGTTATGCGAACTGATATCAACTGGTACTATATTTGGCACTCCTCAGGGTTTATGGGTGGTACACCGACCCTTATACCACTATTTTCTCCGAATTCCTCGCTGTCACGAGCATGTGCGTTTTGTGTGCTAGACATACCTTAGTCTGAAATCAAAGAATCTTTGACAAAAAAAAAGTGTGAAGAATAACGTGTGTTATGTGAAATCTAGCACTAAAATAATCTCTATTATCTTTAGGCCCCACAGTGGATGCTAAACTGTTTACATCGAAAAATAGGAGTAACAATTAAATATGATTTGTGATTTTAAAGATATATGATTTATTCCAATACTAGTAGATATACAAGTAATATCGGGTTTAAGTAAGAAGAATTGATGAACCAACACCAGTATTGTTATAGCAATAAGGACCTCGAGCTCGATTATCTCAGGGGCCTCGAGGTGAGCTAAGAGAAATCAAGTATGAACAATAAAGGCAATAAAGCTGAAGAACAATTATTGAGCACAGTAAATAAAAAAAGCAAAGTAGAATGTTCTATTGCAGTGAATGAGATACCCTTTGAAAAATGATTGGGGTCCCCTTTATATAGGAGGGGAAAATCCTAATGCAATACATTTTCAATTATGGTAAAGAATTCTATTGGTACAATTGTATAACGACTTAGTACGGACTTGTACTATTTCGTACAAATCTTATCCTATAATTTATGCCCTGACCCATGTGTCATGGAGAAACTCCCGCTCTTTCTTAAGTACCCTCAAAATTGTACTGCCCTTGAGGCAGATCATGACGGGTTCCTGATTTGCTTCTCAAGGTGCGCTCATCTGGGCCTGGCTTGATTCTTATTTCGAGCTTCCAAAACCAGACTCGGAGAATAATCCAGTCTTCGAAATCGAAATCTCCGATTCTACCGTGTACACACTTCTCATAGTGAAACAATGAAAGTGATGTTGGTAAACACAATCAACATGGAGTAATCAGTCCTTCGCCGCAATTGGAGGGCCATAACCGACACATATGGTAAAAATTGCACGAGGTGCCCTATTTGGTCGCCCCCATTTAATCTATACCCATTTTTTTTAAAACTTTTAACTTGTACCCACTTTTTAAACAACTTCAGCTCCCTTTCTCCTCCTCAAAGTTTTATCTTTTCTTTTTCCAGAAGTAAGGTTCATCCCTCTGCTTCTTCTTATTTCTCCGATGAGTTTTATAAATTTTCACGCCAACTTATACATCTGAAACAACCAATTTGCTTTCTTCGTCACTTCCTATCACGTGACATGCATATATATACAACTGACTTGGTGATTTGTTTGATTAATTACTACAGTTGGGCCACATTTCAAGGAAGCTAACAACTTCCTATGGTCATGCCATCTTAAGGCACCTCTTGGCGGACTCAAGAAGAAGAGAAACCACTATGTTGAAGGTGGTGATGCTGGAAACCGCGAGAATTACATCAATGAGCTCATCAGGAGGATGCACTAAAAGAATCTCACTAAGCAATGAAATTTGTTTCTTTAGATGTGTTTGTTTTTGGTGTTTGAACTGTTTGTAATATGGAACTAGCCAGGATTCAGGTCTTGTTCGCAAGATTAAATTCAGTTTGGTCAAGATGGTGTGGCAAATAAAATTATAAACAAACAAAAACTTCAGCTTTCCCTAGTTATAAAAACAAAAACTTCGGCTCTAGAGCGGAAGTTCCCCAGTTATAAAGACAAAAATTTCAGCTCTAGAGCTGAAGTTCGCCAGTTACAAACAAAAACTTCAGCTCTAGAGCCGAACTTCAGGCCCGACTACTAGAATGCTGAGGTTTTGCGTGATTGTCTTTGCTACTTCAGTTTCGTATGACGAAGTTATACGAAAAAGTGGGTACGTTTGTAATTTTTTTTGTAAAGCGGGCAGAAGTTAAAACGTGACAAAAAAATGGGTATAGATGCACACGTATGTCTTCTATATATATATATAGAGAAAATAAAATTTACATATTGATTATACAGTAGTATAATTTTATCGATGAAGAAAATTTATCAGAATCACCTTTAGCTCCCATGGATTGATGGCTATGCTAAAATCTACTATTTGCCAAATAAAGAGTAATATTGTCCTACTGAGAATTGGTATCCGTTTTGAATCAACAAGGTGTAGATTGTTTAACCTTCTAATCCCTACTCATAATCAAGAGAATAATAAACAGGCCATGATGGTTGCATATGTCCTAATGAGTGTGTTTATCTTTTCCTTAGGGACCACTCACAAGGTTAATATATACTGGCTTTGTTCCACTTTAAGTAATTTTTTGACTATTTTTGCATATATTAAGAAATTTAATTTTTAGTGAGAATTTCTCTCACGAGTCATGACTATACAAACGATCAATAGCGGTGAATATAATATATGCCCCTATTTTCATTGTAATTTTAATTATGTAAACTAATATCGTTTAGTATATGTCAATAGGGTGAAACCATTTCCCTCCTTTCTCTTTAAAAAAAAATTCAAGGATGAACGTTAGAACTTTATGCTAATATTTTGTTCCCTTTTTTGGATAAAATAAATGAACTTAGTGGGCGTTTGGACAAAAGAATTATAAAATAAAAAAAAGTAAATATTTTTTTAAGTGATAATGGTATTTGAAATTAGAGTTATGTTTCTACATGAATGATAGTTTATATTTTTTTGAATTTTTATGTATAATCTGAGTGAAAATTTTAAAAATAACTTTTAGAGTTTTTAAAATTTTCTAAAAATTTAAATTTTTTATCTTCAAATGAAAATTGAACATATGATCAAACACTAATTCAAAAAAGGTGAAAAAAATCTTATGACCAAACAAGCCCTTAGTATTGAAATCAATTTTTCTGTTGAAAAAAAACATTGATAGAAAATGGTGGAACGTAATCCAAAGCGATTGAAGGGGTAACTGTAGTTACTATTGCGTTGCGTGGTAAACGCCAGGTGGCAATAAATTTGCATGAGAAAGGACAAATGTAATTGCTACTGTTCCCCATTAATTGCATGAATTAAGGGTAACTTTTTTACTTAGACCCCCAACTAAGTAGGCCCACCCCACTACCCTTAACACACTCCGTAGTAGGAGTGCTTAGAAACTGGGAAAAAGGAATAAATAAGCCAAAATACATACACGGTTCTTTCAAATTGTCCTTAACGACCAGCTAAACACCCTAACTAATGCATTTACCATTTAGACACTTCAAGTATTTATTAAGTGTATCAAATAAACACCCGAGTATTGAAGACTCTATACGTGAGCTACACTTGCTAATGATGTGTCAAATGAGCCAATTAAAAAACGACACGTATCAATTGAAATAAAAAATTGATACATAGTTTAAAAAAAAGAAAATACATTAAAAATAAAATAGAAACATTCTTCCTTTACTTTTGTAAATAGCAGCACTATCCCTATCCCCTCCCCCTTCCGCCATCCCCCTTCCCCTCCCTTTCATCTTCTTCTGCATCAGTCATATCCTCCATTGTCAAAATGGAGAAATCTGTGCAATGGAATTTTTTTTTTATTTTCTTTCTACTACAATGAGAATAGACAAGGGAGCAACAACTCTGTCTTTTTTGGTAAACTCAATCAAGATCAGATGTAAAAAAGTTTCCTTCCCCCTTTGGTGGTTTCATGGTGGGTTAAGGTAATTTTATTAAGAAGAAAGGAAGAAAAGATGCCAAATTTGTATTAACTTTTCCTACCCAAAAAGATATGCCAACCTCAATTATTTGGTTACTGGATTCATGGCTCGGATTGTTTATTGTTGTAACTGATTAAAATTTTAAAATGTGAATTTTGTTTGATTTAGATATGGTGAAGAAGAGGTTTGGTGAAGATGGAATATTTTGGGAAGAAAGAGAAATTAATGTATGAAAAATAAAATATAATATGACCCACATAAAATAAAGTTAAATTTAAAAGAAAGAAAAAAAAATCCTTAATTTTGAGGATTTCACGCGCTTAGAATTGAGTATAAAGCATACACTTTGCTATGTCAACGCGAAGGATTCACAAGGTCGTACTTTAGTGGAAAAGAAGTGTCCAACTGAAAATAAATTCAGTTGAGATGTTCAGTTGATCGTCGAGGACAACTTGAATGGGCGGTTTACTATTTCGCCAATAAATAAAGCAAAAGAGGCCAAAGGCTTAAAGCAAATCCAAGAAACGCCATTGGATTTTGAATGCGTGTCTCAAAATAACCCTGAAACCTTAATAAAAGCATCCTTCTACTGTCCTCAACATTCCTCCACTTCTTTCCCTGTTTTCCTCTTTTCTCCCTTTGCCTTTGGGCCCCCTCTCATAATCCTAAAAATACCCCACACTTCATTATTATATCTTCTTCATCCAGCAACCTCTGGTACTACTCATATCTTCTAACTTCAAAAACTTTTTTCTCCCTCCAACCACTTTGTTCTTTTTTGATTTCTGCCATGGCTTGTAAATTTCAAGAACCAGAGTTTTGGTTGCCTTCTGAGTTCTTAACGGACGACGAAATACTCAGGGGACATAGGAACTCGAAGAAGACGGAGGGACGGACGAATGATTTCTCAGACTGTTTCCCTACTGACTTCCCTTACGATTTTGGTCCAACGGCGTTGGGTTCTCCTGTTGACTCTTTTGCTGGTTCCATTGAGACAGAGAGCGACGAGGAGGACGCTCTTGCTGGGTTAACTCGTCAGTTAACTCGCACAACTCTTGACTCAAACCTTTCCCAGCATCAAATCGAGGTATAGGCTTCATACAAATATTTGCATACATATTTCTGTTTCTTCTCTTTCTATTTCTAACTTTTTGCACTTTTCTGTGACTCAGAAATATTGGGTGCACTCTGGTTCACCTCAGTCAACTCTAGCCCAAAGTGGAAGCTGGTCGGGACGGAGTTCCGGGTCTAGCAGTAGTAGCCCCAACGGGCCTTCTCAGGTGTCTTCTCCCCCAACTTCGCCGCTTGGTGCTCAAAATGACGCTTGGAATCTGATATACCAAGCAGTGGGCCAAGTTGCAAGGATGAAGATGCATGGAGGGTTTGGTCCCACCCGAAATCAAGGACTTCCTGGACCGCCTCCGAGCGTCCATCATCCGGTCCACACTTCAGCCCCCATGAAACCCCCTAACTCTTGCTTCAGTAATATTACTCATGTATGATATTTCTTCATTTGTTATGTAATTTTGTGTGGGTTTCCGCGGTCTATCGTAGTCTAATTACTGATATTATTGTTGTAGTTTGAGCAAGCCAGAAGAGAGCAAATGGCAAGGCAACAGAGCAGTGCCATGTTGAATAAGCAAGTGAAGAATGGATGGTTTAACGAGCAGCCTATCTGTCAAAATAGAGGCTTAAGGTCTGGATTTGGAGTTTTTGTGGAGAGTAACGGGTGTGGAAGGGTAGCGGGTGATTCGGGTCAAACAGGATGGTCTGCTCTGCCATTTGAACAGCAAAATCACTATCAAGGACAATCCGGGTTGGGTATGCGGGTGGGTTACGTAGGTGGATCTGGTAACGGTGGCGTTGTGAAGAAGAGGGAGCGCGCTGGCACTGGCGTTTTTCTGCCTAGGAGATATCATACTGATTCTCGCAAGAAACCAGGTACTTCGTATCTGTTCCAGCCGTTTTATTTTCAAATGTTCTTCAACTTTAATTTGCTTTTGTATATTGTCATTTTCTGAGACTGGTGGTATTATTGTGTTGCTACTGATGAAAAAGCTGAACTCGGGAAAGTAAAGCAATTTGCTTTTGACTAATCAATATTTACTGTTTTTAAAATTGAATAAAATGGAAAAATGAAATAACTCGTCCAATCAAATAAAGAAATGCAGGTTTTTTTCCCTCGTTCTTAGCTAGGTCCCGTAGCTGTCAAGTCGGAGCTGCCATATTGCAGTTTCTTTTTCTGCTGTTTTGTCCTTGTTCCTCGTTGAATCTGAGTTGGTTTTTGATTTTATTTTCCCCTCCTAAACTCCCTTTCGGCTAGTATAGACAAATCCCCAAAAATAAAAGAAATAAAGAAAAAGTGCTGCTTTATTGCTTTATGACTTGTTGCTGCATTGGCATGTATTTTTCCCTACACTATACTGGCTTTTGTCTTTGTTTTTCCATCCTGAGTTTATCAGATATTACGAGTTCTTTTTAATTCAAAATTAAATAGACAGTAACTTTTCATTGTCGCTTAATGACATTTCTTTCCTGTTAGTGAATATTCATGTTTCAGAAAATAAATCTTGTTTTATTTTCTGCTTTGGTATATATGTATGCCCTGTTTTACAAAGAAACAAATTGTAATAAATGCTCTGCTTTCTGCCTCTGCTGCATATACAGGGTGTTCCACTGCTTGGCTTCCTGCTAGGGTTGTTGAGTGTTTGAATAAGAACATTGATGGCTTAAATGGCATTCCTTCTCAACCCCAGCCTCAGCCTCAACCTCAACCTCAACTGCCACGGTTCAATGCTGGATTCGTCTCTGAATATGGTAATGCATAAATGCTGGAACAATTGAATCTTCAGTCTTAAATTAATTTATGCATCCTGATCATTGTAAGGTATTAATATTGCAATGATAATGTTGTGCAGAAATATTAATGGCTAGGAGAAATGCATTGCTTGCACAACAGAGGAGAAATGTACAGCAAGAAGGAACAATGAATCTTGAAATACGCCTTCCTCAGGAATGGACGTACTGACCTTCTTTATTATCAGTTTATCAGGAAATGGTGTTTAGGTTAATCAATTTCGTTTTGGTTTTAGGAAGGATTGCAAGTAGAAAAATAGATGTTTCAGTGATAGAATATCCAAAGTCAGTTTTGTGGAAAACAAAAAGTCTGAATTACAAGGAAATGGTTCCTGGTAATCAGAAGGCAATAAGTGATGTTTAATTTTCTTTAAGCTTAGTCTGTTAGAATATCAAGTGTTAATGACGATTATGTCCTTAGGCGTATTTTATTATGGGTGCCTGATAAAGAAAGATCAAGCAGCACATAGGGGGTTAGAACTGGGGAGTTTCCCTCCATTTTTGTTTGTATAATAAGTGGA
>MU685805.1:12903-30548 GCA_026770625.1 Nicotiana glauca | reverse complement strand
TTTTACGCTTATATATATATACCCCTTTCGCCGGAGTATGTTAAAGCGCCGTAAAAAAGAGGTGTGACAGTTATAAGTATACTGTCTGTTCAGGCCATTGATTGTTATGCTCTTATTGATCCGGTGTCCTCTTTGTCTTATGTCACCCCATTCATTGCTTCAAGTTTTGAGATGGAACCCGAACAGCTTCATGAGCTATTCTCTGTGTCGACTCCGGTTGGTGATTCTATTATAGCCTCGCGAGTTTATAGGAATTGTGTTGTCACGGCGTGTGGTCGTGTTACCAAGGCCAATCTTGTTAAGCTTGGAATGGTAGATTTTGATGTAATCATGGGGATGGACTGGCTTTAATTGTGCTTTGCCAAACTTGACTGCCGAACGAGAGTCATGAGACTCGAGTTCCCTAACGAGCAGGTTATTGAATGGAAAGGAAATAGTGTGGTGCCAAAGGGTAGATTTATTTCCTACCTTAAGGCTTCGAAGATGATTAAGAAGGGGTGCATCTATCATTTGGACTGGGTGGTGGATACCACTTCAAAAGTGTCTGTCCCCGAGTCCGTGCCAGTTGTGAATGTTTTTCTTGAAGTGTTTTCGGATGAGCTTCGAGGGATTCCGCCAGATAGGGAGATTGATTTCGAGATTGATGTATTGCCAGATATGCATCCAATATCTATTCCATCATACATAATGGCTCCAGCAGAGTTAAGGGAGTTAAAGGAGCAGTTGAAGGATTTATTAGAAAAGGGGTTCATACGACCGAGTGTGTCGTTGTGGGGTGCTCCGGTTGTCTTTGTCAGGAAGAAGGATGGGTCACTCCGGATGTGTATTGATTATTGGCAGCTCAACAAAGTCACCATAAAAAATAAATATCCCTTGCCTCTAATAGATGACTTGTTCGACCAATTGCAAGGTGAAAGGTTCTTCTCCAAAATTGATCTACGGTCCGGGTATCACCAATTGAAGCTTAGGGAGCAGGATATTCCTAAGACCGCCTTTAGAACTCGCTATGGTCACTTCGAATTCTAGACTCTTTTGTTATTGTTTTCATTGACGATATCCTCATTTATTCGCGGAGCCGGGAGGATCATGTCGATCACCTCAGAGCAGTTTTCTAGACACTTTATCAGCACCAGTTGTATGCTAAATTTTCAAATATGAATTTTGGTTGGAGTCCGTTGCCTTTTTGGGTCATGTTGTTTCTAGTAAAGGGATTTAGGTAGACCCCCAGAAGATTTCAGCAGTAAAAGATTGCCCTAGACCCATGACCCCGACGGAGATTCGTAGCTTTCTGGGTTTAGCAGGGTATTATCGGAGGTTTGTGGAGGGATTATCTACCCTCACGTCCCAATTAACTAAATTGACGGAGAAAGCAGTTAAGTTCCAGTGGTACGATGCTTGAGAGAAAAGTTTTCAGGAATTGAAGTCAAGGTTGACCTCGGCACCGATATTGGCTTTGCTAGAAGGCACGGAAGGATTTGTGGTTTATTGTGATGCCTCCAGGGTCTGTTTGGAGTATGTATTGATGCAGTATGGGCAGGTTATAAAGTATGCCTCGAGGCAGCTTAAGAATCATGAGAAGAATTATCCGACGCATGATTTGGAGCTTGTGGCAGTTGTGTTTGATTTAAAAATATGGCGGCATTATCTTTATGGGGTCTATATAGATGTGTTCTCGGACCACAAGAGTCTCTAATATTTGTTCAAGCAGAAAGAGTTAAATTTGAGACAGCGGCAGTGGTTAGAATTGCTTAATGATTACGATATGAACATCTTGTACCATCCAGGAAAGGCGAATGTGGTGGCCGACGCCCTCAGTCGGAAATCCATGTGTAGTTTGGCTCACTTGGAGTGAAGGATCCTAGCTCGGGAGGTTCATCAATTGGCCAGTCTTGGGGTTTGTATTTCGACCCCAAATGAGGTGGAAATTATAGTGCATAACAGAAGAATCGTCGCTTGTGGCGGAAGTCAAGGAAAAGAAGTTCATTGATCCAGCATTGGCACAGATGAAGGAGGCAGTTCTGAACAACAAAACTTTGGCATTTTTACTCAGCGGCGAGGATGGTGTATTGCGGTGTCAAGGTAGGCTATGTGTCCCCGATGTAGATAATCTTCGGGAAAGGGTAATCGCGGAGGCTCATAATTCTAGGTATTAGGTGCACCCAGGTTCTACAAAAATGTATTATGATCTTAGGGAGATTTATTGGTAGGACGGTATGAAGAGGGGTGCGGCGGACTTTGTATCTAAATGTTCGAATTGTCAGCAAGTGAAGGCTGAGCATCAGTGGCCCGGTGGGTTAAATCAGCTTATGGAAATACCAATGTGGAAATGGGAAATGATCAACATGGATTTCGTGGTAGGGTTACCTTGCACCCAGTGCAAGTTCGTCTCAATTTGGGTAATAGTGGATCGACTCACCAAATCAGCTCACATCTTGCCAGTCAAGTCCACCGATACTGTAGAACAATATGCTAAGTTGTATATCAAGGAGATAGTAAGGCTCCATGGCACTCCACTTTCTATTATCTCGGATCGAGGGGCCCAGTTCACAGCTAATTTTTGGAAGAATATTCAGCATGGTTTGGATACTCAGGCGAATCTTAGCACATCTTTCCATCCGCAGACTTATGGTCAGGACGAGTGGACTATTCAGACGCTTAAACTAATGTTGCAGGCTTGTGTCTTGGATTTCAAAGGTAATTGGGATGATCACTTCCACGTATCGAATTTTCTTAAAATAACAGCTTCCATGCTAGCATTCATATGGGTGGTTTGAATTGGGTGAAGCAGAATTGACAGGACCGCATCTTGTGCACCAGGCTATGGAGAAAGTTAAAGTCATTCAGGAAAGGATAAAAACTGCTCAGTGTTGCTAGAAATCATATGCGGACATTTGTCGAAGAGAATTGGAACTTCAAGTTAATGATTGGGTGTTCTTGACGGTATCTCCTATGAAGGGAGTCATGCGATTCGGGAAGAAAGGAAAGTTGAGTCCTAGGTATGTCGGACCGTATCGGATCGCTCGAAGGAAAGAGCAGGTGGCTTACAGGCTAGAATTGCCTCCTGAAATGTCATTAGTACACCCGGGTTCCATGTGTCCATGTTGAAAAAAGTGGTTAGAGATCCATCCACCATCGTGCCAGTCGAGACTATCGAGGTTAATGAAGAGTTGTCGTACGAAGATGTTCTAGTTGCCATTCTTGACAGGCAAGTCCGTAAGTTGAGAAATAAGGAAGTTGCCTCAGTTAAAGTGTTATGGCGAAGTCAACAAGTTGAGGAAGCTAATTGGGAAGTGGAAAAGGAAATGAAGGAAAAATACCCCCATCTGTTTGAACAAGTCTAGTAAAAATTGTGCGAACTCTTATTCTCTAAAACAAACTAATGTTGTGTTCAAACTGGTTCCTTCCTAAATGCTATTGTAATTCTTCAAGTTGTGCCAAAATTGTATGTGCTGTGATTATTTGAGCCATATGCAAACTCTTCTTGGTAAATGAAAGTTTTGTAAGAAATCTTGTGATAAGTAATTGGCGTATGATAGTATAGATTGGTAATGATTAATTTGCATGTGTATAGTGAATCGAAGTGGTTAAACTGTATGGGACTCATTGGAGTAATTAAACTATGTGGAAAAGTGTGTCAAGTGATTGCATATGTGCGAGTATAGGGGTGGTGAATGGTATACCAGTTACAGGGATAACAACAATTGTGTAATGGTGCATGGAAATGTGTTTTGGGGGCTCTCTGACAGGTAGATATGTCCAAATTAGAAAGGAAGCTCTAGCGAAATTTTTCTAAAATATGGGAGTTAGTGGAAAATTTGGGAACTTGCATATCATGTTTTTCAAACCAGCTGATTTTCAAAAAAATCCTCATTCGAGGACGAATGATTTTAAGTGGGGGAGGATGTAAGGCCTCATAAAAAAATTGTGATCAAAACCTAGTAGCTCGTAGTGTCAAGTTACGAATATGTGTTAAGAATGTGTAGGTTCGGGCCCTTGGTATTGACCTAAGCTTTTAAAAATCAAAGAAATCAAGTTTCCCAGAAAAGTGCCACTCTACGGTCCGGAATGAGGTCGCAGATCCAGTATGCGGACCGCAGTCCTACCGCTTACTAGGCCAGTGGTTGGTTAAAAATTAAGGTCAAGATGCGGTCCGTTATGAGACCGCATAATTGATATGTGGACCGTATTTTGTGCCGTAGAGTGAGTCAACGTTTAAGTCAATTTGAGGTCAAAAATGCGGTCCATTATGCGACCGTAAATCATGTATACGGACCGCATTTCCGCCGCGTACCGAAACAATTAAAAAAGGTTTTTGGAACACATTTTGCGGTCCATTATGCGGACCGCATTTCATATCTGCGACTGCAGAGTGCGACCGCAGACCCGACTCGGACTCAATATTTTTTAAATTTTAAACCCGACCCCCTTTTCAATTAAATACCCTAACCCCTCTTTTTAATCACTTTACTGAGCAAAATAAGAGAGAGGGAGGATGATTCTTGAGAGAGAAAGTCATCTTCTTCAAAACTAATCTCTTAAAAACGATCCGGGTCGGAAAAATTTCAAGTGAGTCTCTTCATCCCCATCCTTGCAGGTAGGAATTCGAAACCTTTTCATTAACTTTCAAGTTTGATTAGGGGGGGAGAATCTCATGCATTGATTCTTGGTAATAGGGGTCGAAACACTCATGCATGTCTACTAAAACCTAAAATCTAGTAAAAATAATTGGGTGGGAGTAAAGAATTTTGTAACGGAGGGTTGATACCCTAAATATGTTCAGGTAATGATTGTGAACTTTGATTCTAAGAAATATGTATTAATTTGTGCGCTAGATTGACGTTGCCATGCTTTTTGGTGAAGTTGGAAGTAGAAATTAAAAGGGAATTCGGCTCCAGGTATGTATGGCTAACTTTGACCTTTGTAAAATTGCCTTGTTTGGTGTTTGAGTGCTTGGTAAGTGATTCCTACGTGAATTGTCTGTGCAATTCTTATGATTGGTATGGTTGAGTGTTTGTGGTTATGTCTCTCGATATAATGGTGTAAGTAATTAGCAATAAATCAACTGTGTGATTGTGAATGGGCTATGTGGTAAGCATTGTGAAACAAATAATGGAAAGAAATAGCAATTGATGCAATCGAAACAGCTGAGGTAGTAACATATATGGTTTGTCGTGGAAAATTCCTGTTGTAACATAATATGCATATGAGTTGTGGAATACGATGGAAATGGTATAGGGGGCTATGGAAGTTCTTGTAAATTGTTGTTGTTCCTTGAGAATTGTTTTTTTTTTTTTTTGTGAATTGTTGTTGTTATGGTGTTGTTAATGGAATGTGATTGTCCGGCGGGATCGGGTTGCGTGCTGCAACACAAAATGATAAATCGTGGGTTGGGGCGATAAGGGTGGCCGAAGTAATAAGGTTGGCCGAGGTAATAAGGGTGGAAAGTGATCGAAATCACTATTGAAATAAAAATGTGAGCAAATTGTGAAATTATTGATGTGGAAATGTGGAAGGGGGAACAGGACAGATTGTAAACTTGTTTGGCTTGATTGTTTCTTCCTTGTGCATTTGATTGTTGTTTCTATTATTGTTACCTACTTGTGTATGGTTTGAGTTTACTTGGAGCGAAGTTTGTTCATACATACCAGTACAATTCAAGTGTACTGACGTCCCTTTTTTTAGGGGCGCTACATTCGTGTTATGATTGTAGGTGGATCCATCGCAGGTACTCCAGTCCACCGACCATAGCTCCTCATCACTTCCCGTCAGTTGAATTGGTGAGCCCCTTTCCTTTCGGGGCTCTGCGTGACTCATGCTGCTTCTGTTTTGGGATCTTGTTTTGATATTTGTATAAGGTATAGCCGGAGCCTTGTTACCGGCAAGTGCTGTATCATCCTTTTTCATGTTTAGAGTCTCCGTAGACAGGAAATGTGGGTCATGAACTTATGTGATATGTATCTTGTATGTTGGGCTATGTAAAATGTAAACCACGCTAAGAATTATGTACCGTGTGTATGTTTTGAAATAAATAGGTGTTTTAATTGTAAATGGTTATTTCATTTGGCTAATAAGTAATGAAAAATGCAATGTAACTCATGGGGTAGGAAAGGCACCCAGGTCCGCTTGACTAGGGCTACCCGGTCGAGCGCAGGTCATGTCCCTCGAATTTGGGGCGTGACACCCTCTTACCTTAATGAATTTACTCATCACTTGTTTGAAATAGCATAATGCTTATAATTTAAAAATAATCTTATTCCCGAACTTATGACGATTAAGTTACGAAGAAACTTTAACATACAAAAATATGGGATGTAACATCACATTTACAATATTATAGCATTTTACTTATGGCGTACTTCTATGTATGAATGCATGGAGTGTAACAGAAAGGGCGAGTGTTGGCTGGTTTCTAGCAGTGGCAGCGAAGAAGGTTGAAATTCTGGTGCGTGGCTGATATGGTGATTTTGTGATGACCTGACCCGTCGTCTCATGAGTTACCGGCCTGTTTTCCCCATTTTCAGCTTCTTTATGCTTCATTATCCGTATCTTGTGTAATTAGGTTGATTTGGAATGGTTTTGATAAGAAATGAGACACTTAGTCTCTTTTAAGAAGGCTTAAGTTGGAAAAGTCAACATGGGCTTGGATGTGAATTCCGATGGTTCGGTTAGCTCCGGGAGGTAATTTTTGACTTAGGAGTGTCATCGGAAGTGGTTTTGGAGGTCCGGTGTAGAATTAGGCTTGAATTGGCGAAGTTAGTATTTTGGCGATTTCCGGTTGATAGGTGAGATTTTGATCCGGGAGTCAGAATGAAATTCTGAGAGTTTCTGTAGCTTCATTGTGTCATTTGGGATGTGTGTGCAAAATTTTATGTCATTCGGACATCGTTTGGTCGGGTTTTTGATCGAAAGTGTATTTCAGAAGTTTTTAGAAACTTAGGCTTGAATTCGATGAGTTTTGGGTAATTTGATGTTGTTTAAGGTATTTTGATGATTGGAACAGGTTTGAATGATGTTATGAATTATGTTGTCATGTTTGGTCAAGGTCCAATGAGGCTCGAATAAGTTTTGGAAGAATTTTTGAAAGATTTTTGCCGTTTTGAGCATAAGCATGTAATGATCCAAAGGTTAATTTTTAGTTCTAGAGATCAAAATTTGATTTCGAGACTTTCGAAATTTTGATAATGAATTATAGGACTGATCTGGAAAGTTTGGTTTAATTTCATCAAGTCGCGATTTGGTTTTTGACGCGAAACATGTGTTAATTGTTTAACGAGCGAAATGGATATCTCACTGAGCAAATGTGCTCTGAATTAAGTTTTGATTAAAGGGCTATGTTCGTATTATTATTTGTGACACATAGGAACAAGAATCATCGAATTTCGAGGTCCCACGCCCGAGAAATGAATTTTTGAGTAAAATTATTTTCTGAAAATATTTAAGGAAAATAGAAATGAAATTTGATTAGAAAGTGATGGTATCGGGCCCGTATTTCGGTTCCGGCGCTCGGTACAGGTCTTATATATGGTTTAAGCACTTTATGTAAAGTTTAGTTGAAAACGGACGTCGTTTGACGTGTTTCGGACTCAAAATGGAAAATTTGATGTTTCGTGAAATTTGAAAGAATTCTTTGATTTAAAGCTTAATTCGTGGTATATTACGTTATTTTGGCGATTTGATCGCACAGTTAAGTTCGTAGGATGTTGTTGAGTTCGTGAATGTGTTTGGTTAGGAGCCCGGAGGGCTCGAGAGTGTTTCGGAGGTGTCTCGGAGTGATTTCAGACTTAGGAAAAATGCAAAAAATTGCAGAAATAGTACCCCGTGAACAGTACCCAGTGAATAGTGCCCGTGAATAGTGCCCGTGAACAGTGTCTGTGAATAGTGACGTGAACAGTGCCGGATAGAATGTTAAGTTTTGGAAATGGGACTTCGAACTCTTTTTCCATTTTTGCGATTTGGAGCTCGGATAGGGCGATTTTTGGACAGATTTTCATAAAGAACAACGGGGTAAGTGTTCTTAACTCAATTTTGGTTATATTACTCGTATATATTGCAAGTTTTATAGTTAACCCATGAATTTAAGGGAGAAAAACTTAGAATCCCTCTCGGATATAATTGAGGATTTGAAAGTTGAAACGATATGGGAAATTGTTAAATTTGGTATGGTTAGACTCGTGCGGAGATAAGGAACACGTTGATGTAAAAACTTCTAAATTTTGGGACGTGGGCCCGGATCTCGGGTTTTTGCTAATTTCGAGAATCTTGAAATTTTTTTATTCTTTTGAATAGGCTTTGTTCCCATAACGCATTGTGACGTATTCGTTCTGATTTTGATAGATTCGACGCACGTGAAGATCAATTCGAAGGGCAAAGGCGTCGCAAATTAAAGAAATAGTCAGTTTGAGGTTAGTAATAGATGTAAATGTTGTGTTGAGGGTTTGAAACCCCGAATTTGCACATCATAGTGCTATATTGAGGTGACTTGCACGCCAAATAACGGCCGTGGGGTAGAGCACCGTTGGGAATTGTGACTTGGTCCGTCCCGCTTAATGAAAATACTACCTAATTGCTTGGAGTTGAATTGACATCCTAATAAATGGATTAATTATCATAATTGGGCTTCGTGCCGACTGTTTGAATCCTTCAGGGATTGTTTTACTGGTTTCTTACCATGTGTACAGAAAAAATGAACGCAGTCCTAGTATTTAATACTGTTTTGCAAACTCAGCCACTTTTCTCAAAACCTGGGACTTAAATAATATTTCTAATGAAGTTTAGGCTGAATAATTTATTTGCTATTGTGCCGAGAGGCTTATGTGATTTTGGACTGATTATGGGATCGGGTTGCGCGCCGCAGCGGTATTTTATTGATATTGATATGAGGCCGAGGGCCTAGATTTAATGCCACGAGATGGCTTGATATTGTGCTTGGGCTGTAGGAGCCCCTCCGGAGTCTGTACACACCGCCAGTGAGCGTCGTCGACAATAAATAAATGGATGGCTCTGGTTGCACGTCGCAGTGGGTACTAAAGAGTACCGGTTTATGTGCTGCATTGCATATTTGACTATCATTATTTATTTCTCTGTTGCGGTACTATTAATTTCGTTGGTTATCTTAATTGATGTTACCTGGTGAACTGTTGTGATTATAGTTTATCTTGTGCCTATTTAGGATTTCTTACTCTCAGCCTTTATTTATGTTTATTACTCTCTGGGTTGGAAGTACTTACTTTAATCCCTGCACCTCGTGTGCAGATACAGGTGTACCTACTGAGGCTGAGTGAGACTATCTCTGTCGAACATCGTATCCGGGAGCATTAAGGTAGCTGCATGGCGTTTCGCAGTCCTGATCTTCCCATCTATCCTATTGTTTTATTCTGCATTTTCTTTAGAAAAATATTTAGTAGGTTGACACTCGTGTATTATAGGCTCAGACTTGTGACATCTGATCGATTGGGTTGTGTAGTAGTATTTCCACTTAGGTTTTTCGCATGTTTAACTACATTTCAGACTTTCAGTGTTATAACTTAGTAATTAATTGTGTTAATTGAATCATGAATTACATAAAAAGGGTTAAGGTTGGTAAATTGGTCGGGCTTGCCTAGCAGTGTGTTGGGCGCCATCACGACCGGGATTTGGGGTCGTGACAAGTTGGTATCAGAGCCTAGGTTACTTGGTCTCACGAGTCATGAGCCGATTTAGTAGAATCTCGCGGATCGGTATGGAGATGTCTGTATTTATCCTCGAGAGGCTGCAGAAACCTTTAGGAAACTTCACATTCTTGAATTCTTATCGTGCGTTCTTGATTCAGCTTGAAATATAACACTTGAATTCCTTCCACGCATTCGTACAGGCGAACAAGCGGTCAGTATCAAAGGTGCCTTGATGGCTTGTGATTCCCCGATCGAAGGGCGAGATGTTATCTCTGTGAGTTTGATGTTAGGCCAGTCTGGAGGACTTGAGGCCGGATCTTTGCATATGGCTTGAGCATCGAGGTACTGATTGTGTGAGCAAGTGTTTTGAACTTATATGTTCGGTATTGTCCCTATTAGTGGGAATGATTGTTGGATAGCTATGTGATGAGTATGTTAGTACTGCGATATGTATCTATATGACTTGGAAGGGATAAGGAAGGGCTGTAGGATGATAGATGAACTATTAGGTGTTTGATTTTCATTGTGATTAGATGTGTAGCCCCGAGTTATGGGCGTGTGAAGAATCTTTTCATATCTCCTATTTGGAGTGAAGTAAATTTCATGTTAAGGTATGAGTTTCGACTCAGGAAGATTAAGTGACTGTGTAATGTGTATGACAGTGGAAGGTATACAAAATGTTAATTAGAGGCAAAGTAGGTGGGTTATCTCCTACGGAGTATTCTAAGGTGGTGTGACCCTTATGTTGTCAATTAAAAGATCTCATTTACAAGTGAAGAATATGCGTTGAAATCTAAATTGGGCCGCCTAGAGAGTGGGCTTAACTGTTGTGTGAGTGAATGCAAGAATTGCAGAAGAGTAAATTCCAAATGATTTGTGTTTCCACAAGCTTATGAAGGAGCGAGTTCAATCTCACTACGGTATTACGGCAACAATAGAGTATATGCGTTATGATTTGTTGAGTGCGTTTTGATACATGGCTTTGAGACAGGTTGGGAAGTTTGTTATTGATTAAGTTTATTATATGGTTATATGCTATGTTGGTTCTAATATGAGGCATGCTGGCGAATCAGTTCTAGTTGTGGAAATTAGTCCGAGAATGGCACGAGTGAAGGAAAATTTTGACAAGGATGTCATGAGCTCGGATGAGAAGGAAAGAAGTTTCGATGTGTAAGGTGAGTTGGTATTGACTTCAATGTCACCTGAGATCGGTGTTTCGCAAAAAGGGCTTTGCATCCTGGTTAATAATTCTTGACCACTTTTCAACGTTAGTGAAACCGGTGGTCTGGAGGTACGCCCCAGATATTGTTGTGGTAGGTTGTGGGAGTGTGTCCCACGGAAAGATTATATAAGTATGGCATGTATTCACTTGATTTATTAAAGATGTAAACCAAGTATGAAGGTTGTGATGGTGTCGTTAAATTGAGGAATTCATGCCTGGAGGGCACTTGGCCTATTGGGTTGTGAACTAGGGAGGATTACTCCGATTATGATGGTTGTTCTTTTGTGTTATGAGAAAAAAGGAGTTATTATGGACCCTTCAAAGGTTGTCATACTAGTTCATTGTGATCAGAATCAGCTTGAAGTCGGTGGATGGACTTAATGTGAATAATGGCTCTATATCAGGCCAGATGTGTGCATTTTAGTAACGCGGTCCTCATGGAGGAGTAGTTAGGTTGATGCTTCGTTGTCAGATATCTCGCGTAGTGATGCATTGCGCCATGTGAGTTGTGAGACGGCTTGAGAAGTTGCTATGTGTTGAGAATCCACGTAGGAATGACGTTATATGCGCATCTTGGCTGTTAAAATTCAGACTGTACATCGCACCTCAGTTGTACTTAAGTTTTGTAGCTTATAACTCTATATGTCCCTTAGAGATATTATTATGCACTTAGCATGCTTACGACCGATACTTGGTATTTTGTTGTAATGAGCAAATTTGGCTCGATGTGCATCTCCTTATGTGAGATCTATGTATTGATCGGGTGGCACACCGCTATGAGTATGTTATCTGGATCAGGTTGCACGCCGCAACAATGTGATGTTGAGTATAGTTTTCTATATGCTATTTTGTATGCCTTGCTTCAAGTTTTCTAAGGAAAGTCTATATTAGTGCGTGGGATTGGTAATTCCTTCCAGAGTTCATTTTTTTTTGTATCGCGTTCGAATTGGTAGCCTATAGGCATATTGGGGCATCATATGCGGCTTTTGATTATGTCTGGGGTCGCTTATTGCCTGAGCAATTCGTACTGTGTGAGATGAGATCATTGAATTCGAGCTCATATGAAGTAAATTAAGGGGCTAAGACCATTGTTTGGTTCAGAATAAGGTGATAGTTCTTGCCAGAAGTATAGACCTAATGAATTGTTGATTCGGTAGTGTTATGAATTTATACAGATCTCATCCGTCGTGTCGGTATTGTAAGAATTTGAACAAGACCTATGTATGTCATGCAGAGCATGAGATGTGTAATGATTTTTCTTCTAGATGAGATAAATGAAAGTTCTTGACTAGTTGAGTACGTAAAACGTTCATGGTTCGGAAGGGAGGTGAAGTCCTCATGTTATCTTAGGATTATATGGTATATGCGATATGTTGTGAAGGATTGAGATTTGCGTGTGTAATGTTACAATTCAGCTCTGAATGAAAATTCATAACATTCTTAGGCGGTACGGGCAGCTTTAGGTGATTAGAGAAATGAGCTTCAGATGATTAGGGTGAATGATCTTCAGATGATTAAGGAAATTGTATTTCTAATTATAGTGATTTGTAGAGGGTATATGTTTCAGAAAAAAAGGCCAATGTGATTAAGTTGATGGCACTTCAATAGTATTGCGACACTTTAAGGCTGGATCGACTGCTGATATTCGAGTTGCTTGTATGGCACATGGAAATTTTAAAGTATTATCGTGGGATGATTGGGTATTAAAGGTGTGCATGTATTCGCACGGTGTAAACTGGGATCAGGTATGATGATTTGTGTGCCATATGGAGTTGGAGACTGGGAGTTCTCATGTACACGCTAGGTTGTGGTTGTGGAACGTGGGTATCGGCACCGTTTAGTGGCAATCGGGATTTGGAGGCTCGGGTAGATCTTTGTTTGCTGGTATGTTAGATTTTGGATGTGAGATAGGGTCTCAGCCTTGTGTTGTGATAGTACTGGTGAGTTTGAGGTACATCTCTCTTAGTTGAGTCATTTTCATGATTTGAGTATGTTCAGACCGTTTCATATTGGTGCGTGTATTATGCAAGTTGTGGCTTAGGCCTGTATTGATGTGTCATATCACCAGAGTGGTGTGTTGGGTTCGAAGTGATCATTGGGGTCATTAATGAATACGAACGGATTTGATTTCAACATGTTTGATGGGTAAATATCGAGGTTCGGTTCAAAAATTTGTTATGGTAATTGCCAGATGAGAAACGGCCTCATGAATGGTTGATCTGAGCAATGATTATGGTTTATTGCGTGCTTCAATTACCGTTGGTAGTATATGAAAGTGTTGGAATGAGACCTTGGCTAATAAGAGATTTCTATCGGTATTTGGTTATTGTGGGAAGCTGCTGTGAATGGAAGTTATCGCTACATGTGTTTGAGTTATTGGTATATCATATAATTGCACCCGAGGTTGCAGGCATGGTCTATTATAGCTGGTTCAGACTTATTCTGAATATAGGTGTGAGGTTCTGATCTTGTGTATGATTCCGAAAAGTAAAATATGATTCTATGATTTATGGGCTAGACTGGATTGTGTGATTTTAGTTAAAACGTGTTATCGGACCCATGTGAGATAGGGTGACGTGGGATCACCCCCGGGTTTATGCTTGATAAGGTCATTCAGCTTTCGGTTGGCTTCTAGGACAACTCTGGGTACGCTCGAGGACGAGCGTTTGTTTAAGTTGGGGAGGATGTGATGACCTAACCCGTCGTCTCATGAGCTACCGCCTTGTTTTCCCCATTTTTAGCTTCTTTATGCTTCATTATGCGTATCTTTGTGTAATCAGGTTGATTTGGAATGGTTTTGATAAGAAATGAGACACTTAGTCTATTTTAACAAGGCTTAAGTTGGAAAAGTCAACCGGATGTTGACTTATGAGTTAGAGGGCTCGGATGTGAATTCGGATGGTTCGGTTACCTCCGGGAGGTGATTTGTGACTTAGGAATGTGATCGGAATTGGTTTTGGAGGTCCGGTGTAGAATTAGGCTTGAATTGGCGAACTTAGTATTTTGGTGATTTCCGGTTGATAGGTGAGATTTTTATCCGAGAGTCAGAATGAAATTCTGAGAGTTTCTGTTGCTTTATTGTGTCATTTGGGATGCGTGTGCAAAATTTCAGGTCATTCGGACATCGTTTGGTCGGGTTTTTGATCGAAAGTGTATTTCAGAAGTTTTTAGAAACTTAGGCTTGAATTCGATGAGTTTTGGGTAATTTGATGTTGTTCGAGGTATTTTGATGATTGGAACAGGTTTGAATGATGTTATGAATTATGTTGGCATGTTTGGTCGGGGGTCCCATGAGGCTCGGATAAGTTTTGGAAGAGTTTTTGAAAGATTTGTGCCGTTTTGAGCATAAGCATGTAATGATCCAAAGGTTAATTCTTAGTTCTAGAGATCGAAATTTGATTTCGAGACTTTCGGAATTTTGATAATGAATTATAGGACTGATCTGGAAAGTTTGGTTTAATTTCATCAAGTCGCAATTGGGTTTTTGACGCGAAACATGTGTTAATTGTTTAACGAGCGAAATGGATATCTCACTGAGCAAATGAGCTCTGAATTGAGTTTCGATTGAAGGGCTATGTTCGTATTATTATTTGTAACTCATAGGAACAAGAATCATCAAATTCCGAGGTCCCAGGCCCGGGAAATGAATTTTTGAGTAAAATTATTTTCTGAAAATATTTAAGGAAAATGGAAATGAAATTTGATTAGAAAGTGATGGTATCGGGCCCGTATTTTTGTTCCGGCGCCTGGTACAGGTCTTATATATGGTTTAAGCACTTTATGTAAAGTTTGGTTGAAAACGGACGTCGTTTGACGTGTTTCGGACTCAAAATGGAAAATTTGATGTTTTATGAAATTTGAAAGAATTCTTGGATTTTAAAACTTAATTCGTGGTATATGACGTTATTTTGGCGATTTGATTGCATGGTTAAGTTCGTAGGATGTTGTTGAGTTCGTGTATGTGTTTGGTTAGGAGCCCCGAGGGCTCGAGAGTGTTTCGAAGGTGTCTCAGAGTAATTTCGGACTTAGGAAAAATGCAGAAAATTGCAGAAATAGTACCCCGTGAACAGTAGCCATGAACAGTACCAGTGAATAGTGCACGTGAATAGTGCCCATGAATAGTCCCCGTGAACAGTGTCTGTGAACAGTGACGTGAACAATGCCGGACAGAATGTTAAGTTTTGGAAATGGGACGTCGAACCCATTTTCCATTTTTGCGATTTGGAGCTCAGATAGGGCGAGTTTTGGGCAGATTTTCATAGAGAACAACGGAGTAAGTGTTCTTAACTAAATTTTGGTTATATTACTCGAATATATTGCAAGTTTTATCGTTAATCCGTGAATTTAAGGGAGAAAAACTTAGAAACGCTCTCGGATATAATTGAGGATTTGAAAGTTGAAACGATATGGGAAATTGTTAAATTTGGTATGGTGAGACTCGTGGGGAGATAAGGAACACGTTGATGTAAAAATTTTTGAATTTTGAGACGTGGGCCCGGGGCTCGGGTTTTCGCTAATTTCGAGAATCTTGATATTTTTTTATTCTTTTTCATGGGCTTTGTTCCCATAAGCATTGTGACGTATTCGTTCTGATTTTGATAGATTCGACGCACGTGAAGATCAATTCGAAGGGAAAAGGCGTCGCGAATTAAAGAAATAGCCGGTTTGAGGTTAGTAATAGATGTAAATGCTGTGTTGAGGGTTTGAAACCCCGAATTTGCACATCATAGTGCTATATTGAGGTGACTTGCATGCCGGATAACGGGCGTGGGGCAGAGCACCGTTGGGAATTGTAACTTGGTCCGTCCCGCTTAATGAAAACACTACCTAATTGCTTGGAGTTGAATTGACATCCTAATAAATGGATTCATAATTGGGCTTCGTGCCAATTGTTTGAATCCTTCAGGGATTGTTTTACTGGTTTCTTACCATGTGTACAGAAAAATTGAACTCAGTCCTAGTATTTAATACTGTTTTGCAAACTCAGCCACTTTTCTCAAAACTTAGGACTTAAATAATATTTCTAATGAAGTTTGGGCTGAATAATTTATTTCCTATTGTGCCGAGAGGTTTATGTGATTTTGGACTGATTATGGGATCGGGCTGTGCGCCGCAGCGGTACTATATTTATGGGATCGGGTTGCGCGCCGCAGCGGTATTATATTGATATTGATATGAGGCCGAGGGCCTAGATTTAATGCCACGAGATGGCTTGATATTGCGCTTGGGCTGTAGGAGCCCCTCCGGAGTCTGTACACACCCCCAGTGAGCGTCGTCGACAATAAATAAATGGATGGCTCGGGCTGCACGCCGTAGTGGGTATTAGAGAGTACCGGTCTATGTGCTGCATTGCATATTTGACTGTCATTATTTATTTCTCTGTTGCAGCATTATAAATTTCATTAGTTATCTTAATTGATGTTACCTGGTGAACTGTTGTGATTATAGTTTATCTTGTGCCTATTTAGGATTTCTTACTCTCAGCCTTTATTTATGTTTATTACTCTCTGGGTTAGAAGTACTCATTTTACTCCCTGCACCTCGTGTGCAGATACAATTGTGCCTACTGAGGCTGAGTCAGACTATCTCTGTCGAGCATCGTATCCGGGAGCATTAAGGTAGCTGCATGGCGTTCGCAGTCCTGATCTTCCCATTTATCCTATTGTTTTATTCTGTATTTTCTTTAGAAAAATATGTAGTAGGTTGACACTCGTGTATTAGAGGCTCAGACTTGTGACAGATGATCGAGTGGGTTGTGTAGTAGTATTTCCACTTGGGTTTTTCGCATGTTTAACTACATTTCAGACTTTCAGTGTTATGACTTAGTAATTAATTGTGTTAAGTGAATCATGAATTACATAAAAAGGGTTAAGGTTGGTAAATTGGTCGGGCTTGCCTAGCAGTGTGTTGGGCGCCATCACGGCCGGAATTTGGGGTCGTGACAGTTTTAAAGGAGGAATTAAAATGGCGTTTCAGCTAGTTTCATGGTGATTTTGCTGAGTTTTCTGCTAGAAAACAAAGCATGTTTTTGCTGGGTTTTAGAGCTAATTTTAGGAGGTTTTTCAACTGAGTTTGGTGTTGATATTCAAGATGATTTGACGTGTTTAGGGGCTAGATATCAGGTGTGTCTAGGCTAATGTTTATGATGTTTTTTGTAAAGCTTTTGGCTGTGTTTCCATGGTAAGCTTTGGGGGACCATTTACCTTAATTGAAGAAGAGAAAGCTGAGGTTTTTTCTACTTTTAGGATGAAGTTGATGCGCAACTTTTTAGATGCTAGAGCTTTAGGTCCACTCCTCCCCCTCTTTAGGTCTTTGTGAAAATATGGTTTTATACGGTTTGGGTAGGGGCAATTGCATCTATACCCACTTTTTGTGCCATATTTTAACCTGTGCCCGCTTTACAAAAAAAATTGCAAGCGTACCCGCTTTTTCGCATAACTTCAGCACACGGGGCTGAAGTAGCAAAGTCAATCATACAAAACTTCAGCATTTTAGTAGTCGGGCCTGAAGTTCAGCTCTAGAGCTGAAGTTTTTGTTTTGTAACTCGCGAACTTCAGCTCTAGAGCTGAAGTTTTATTTTATAAGCTTTTGTTTAGTAACCGGGAAACTTCAGCTCTAGAGCTGAAGTTTTTGTCTTTGTAACCCCAAAACTTCAGCTCTAGAGCTGAAGTTTGCCAGTTATAAAATAAAAACTTCAGCTCTAGAGCTGAAGTTTCTATGTTGTAATTAGGAAACATCAGCTCTAGAGCTGAAGTTTCTATGTTGTAACTAGA
>MU685805.1:340-12849 GCA_026770625.1 Nicotiana glauca | reverse complement strand
AAAACTTCAGCTCTAGAGCTGAAGTTTTTGTTTAGTAACCCGGAAACTTCAGCTCTAGTTATAAAATAAAAACTTCAACTCTAGAGCTGAAGTTTTTGTTTAGTAACCTGGAAACTTCAGCTTTCTAGAGCTGAAGTGTTTCAGTTATAAAGGGAAGCTGAAGTTTTTTAAAAAGTGGATACGGATGCAAACAAAAAGACAAAGCGGTTAAAGGTTAAAGAGGGGCGCCCCGTGCAATTTTTACGTTTGGGTAGGAGCAAATCTGATGGGTTATTAGCAGTTGGGGTTGGGTTTGGCCCAATTTGGGCTATGAGTTAGACATTTGAACAAAGTAAAACTTTAGGAGAACTGGTCCAAATTAAATCTTCTCTTTTTTTGTGATTTTAATTTTCTTTTATTGATTAATAGATACTTGAAATAGCAAGATAAAATACTTATCACTCAAAATTTACTTATCAAATTAAATTATTTTTTGAAAAACATTTCTTTCTTTCTAAATGAAGATAAAGCTATATTAAAATGTGACTCTTTTTTATTATTTTTAATTTTCTTAAGTAAAATATATAAAAGAATAAATAAGAGCTAAAATATGTAGATTAAACTTAAAATATATTACATACTAAAAGGTGATGAAAAACTCAAATATAGTAAAAAAAGTTAGGTGCTCACAGAAAGCTTTGGAAGAGGGGTGTTAAGTGAGATTTTTGGGTTAGAAATACTTTGGGCATCAGTGGGTAAGGGAGAATTCTTACGGTGAGTAAGTACAAATTTGGATAATTGATAAAGAAAGAGAGAAGTTGTTTTTGTAATCCTTTGGAAAGGAAGAGAATCTTAAATGTAGGAGGATTATATGTAACTCATACGCTATATTTAAGGTATGTTGCATTTCCTCTTTTTAATACTTTTGTATAAAACTAGTAAATATAGGTATATAAAGTAATTAACAAGGAACCTAAATAAAGGTAGTAAATAGGTTTCTATTAGAGAAATTTTTATAAAGCGCATCTTTTACTGGTAATTAGCTATTTATAAATATCATTTGTTATATTACGGATTGTAGATACGTTTTCTATTGTTATAAGATATATTAGATGTATTTAAGCTACAGTATTCATGAATACAACAGCAAAAATAGGCGTGAATCAGGGAAGTCCAACTAATCAGTTATTGTATTCGAGTGTATTCGACTGTATTCATGGCGTGAAATATGGGATTACAACTGGACAAATTATTGTATTCCATAGTATTCGACTATATTAACAGCGTGAAACAGGGGATTATACTGTTTTTAAACGAAAAATGAATCAATTAACATAATAGACTCCTAATATAACTCAACAAACTCAATTATAACACACAAATTTTATATTTTTAGTTGTAAAAAAGATTCTCAACCGAAAAATACCCTAAAAATATAGCAATCTTCAGAGAAATTATATATTACATCTGAATACATAAATTATATTAATTAAAAAAATATATGAATACATTTATGGCATATAGCGAGACAGTTAATATAATGAAATACATAAAATACAACAGGATACATTAAAATACAACTAAAAAAAAGACAGTAAAATAACACAACGAGATACATTGAATTACAATGAAAAAGACAATGAATACAATAAAATACATGAAAATACATTGAAATATTTTAACACAAAATTAAGTTGCTCAGCCCCAAACTCCGTCGTCTTTGTTCAAGAACAAACCCTAATTTTCTGTGAATCTGTCGTTCTGTTCACCGCAGTGAACCACAGCAGAATAGCGGCCAACAAAATCATCATCAGAAGAAAAAACATTGCATGTGTGCGCCGACAAATCATCCAGGTTCATTCCGTTGTAGCCTTCACAAGAATTCAACTCAGACCAAATATGACCATATCAATAATACGACGACGACGAAGATGAGTCATGAGCACTTGAATTTGAATATTATGCGGGGGCCGGCGGTGGTGAATTTGCTAGTTTGGATTGGAGCAGTTGAAGATAGCGAATTGATAAAGAGGAAACTTACTGCTTTTATTATTGAATAGCGTATCAAAGTAGAGAGAGAAAGAAAATAGTATAACTGAATAGCGTATTTAGTGTCCTAGGGGTAGGAGGTAACCAAAATTAGATATTTAGCTATAAATATTTAAAGGTATCTATAAAATATAAATTTTTTAAATGGTATGTATTTAAAATAAATAAGGTATTAACCTTTGTTATAGGAGGTAAAAATTCCTTTCTATTATAGTATAACTAGATAAAAATCTCGAGACATACGTTGTGATTATAAGGGCTCAAACTTTGGCTTCATGGATTAAGCCCAACTTTGAGCCTTAGTACAATAAAGGAACAACTACCTTCAAAATCCAAACTCAGGAAAGATGGGCCTGGCGCACTTGGCCTTGGGTGGCTCAACTGAAAGCATTTGTTACTGTAAATTTTTAAAATGAAGCAGAAATTCGAGTAAAAATTGCACGGGGCGCCCTATTTGGTTGCTCCCATTTAACTTATACCTATTTTTTCTAAACTTTTAACTTGCACCCACTTTTTAAACAACTTCAGCCCCCTTTCTCCTCCTCCTTCTCCTACTTCATTTTCTTCTTTCACTGCTAGAAATTCGGAAAAAAAGCGACCACGAAAAGTGATCAGAGTTGGTCACTTATTGGCCAAAAAGCAACCAAAAAGCGACCAAACACGCCTGGTCCATATTAAGCTGGTCTCTTTACCTTAGGGACCAAAGTTGGTCAATAACTAGTGACCAACCTTGGTCCCCAAAGTAAAGGGACCAAATATTTCGGGTATTGACTATAGCGACCAACTTTGGTCGCTATAATATTTTAATATTATAAATTTGGCGACTAAAGTTGGTCTCTTTATGTAAATTATGTGTTTTTATATTTATTATTAATTATAATATAGTGACCAACTCTGCTCTGTAAATAAAAATATTATATTTTTAAATTTGGAAAATAGCGACCAACTATAAATATTTTTAATTTATTTTTAAAATATCGACCAAAGTTGGTCGCCAAATTCATGAATTAATTTTTTTTAATTAATAAGCGATCAACTTTGGTCTCTATATTTCCAGAAATTATTAATTTTCTGGGAAATAGCAACCAAAGCTGGTCGCTTTTTCTGAAATCTGTGTTATAGCGACCAACCTTGATCTCTATTTCCCAGAAAATTATTTTTTTAAATAGAAAAGCGACCAAGTGGAGACCAAAGTTGGTCGCTATTTTTGGTATATTCCTGGCAGGAATTGCCTGTTTTGGTAGCTACACCACCTGCCAGCTTACCAAATATCCTAAACAGGCATTTTATGCCAACAACAACAACAACACTAAAAATCAACAAAATATAAAGATCAATAAAACTAAAACATTAAGCTAACAAAACTAAGTTAATATTTATTACAAGCTCATTCGAAAATTAGTTCTATTGTCTAGTTCAAAGTATATAAAGTAGTTCTTTTAGCATCCTCGTTCGAAAGTTGGATTGCCTCGGCCGACTTGTTTGGTGGCTGACTGCCTATGAATTCCCCCACATCAGTTGTGAAGCGAACCTATAAGAAAAATTATATTGAATTAATATTTCAAAATTTATATAAAAGTAAATCAAAATACTTAAGGAAAACTAAAAAACTTACATGTATAGCCGAGGCGCGACACTCTACCCACCTTTCTAAATCAGTCTCTTTCTTCTTCTTTACAATACGAGTTTCATTGAATAGCTCGTGTTGCTTCATTGGCATCATAAAGCTGTCCGGTGGCTTTGGTGATTATCCTCGTGGTACTATTACTCGGGATGAACTTGGATACAGAGAATAACTTGGATACAGTAGCTGACAGGGTGTGTCTTTTGATCAATTGTTGTTCTCGTTAACGACAATGATGTTGAGACTGCAATGGCATGTATTTCAAATAGTGATGGTGTAGGCAGAAATTTTAACATTTTCTAAGTAGATAAAAGATATATTATAGAGGAATTCTGTACTTCATTTTTCAAGAAGAAAAAAAGTTTAATTGAGGGTGACAAGGGTGATTGTGACGGAATGTTTCCCATCGGTCATGGCAGTTCCTATAAAATCGTGATCATAAGACTCTATGATGACAAAGATTATAGGAAGCTTTGTTCTCAACTTTCTTCCAAGTCTGAACCGTACAAGCTTAATGAGATATTGGTGATATATTCTTCGGATTCAGACAATGATTTGACTGACAAAAGTATGGAACTACTAATCAAAAGAATTAAAGCTAAAACATTTTATTGGGTAGAGAAGGATGCTGAAAAATATTTTAACTTTAATTCTTTTGATTAGCATTTTCATACTTTTGTCAGTCAAATCATTGTCTGAATCTGAGGAATATATTACCAATATCTCATTAAGCATGTACGGTTCAGACTTGGAAGAAAGTTGAGAACAAAGCTTCCTATAATCTCTATTATCATAGAGTCTTATGATCCTCGTTTTATGGGAACTGCCATGACCGATGGAAAACATTCCATCACCATCACCTTTGTCACTCCCAATTAAACTCATTTTCCTCTTGGAAATTGAAGTATAGATTTCCTCTATTATCTCTTCTTTTATCTACTTAGGAAATATTAAACTCATACCTACAACATAACTATTTGAAACACATGTTCTTGCCTTTCATCATCGTTGTCGCTAATGAGAAGAATAATTAAAGGCACACTCTGCCAGATACCGTGTCTTAGTTATTCTTGGTGGAAGTTCCTTTGCATGTCTTATATTACCATCAACCCCTTCTACAAAATCCTCCCGCAATCTAAAACTCCAATACATAAACCAAAATTTTAATTCATATCCTAAAGGTTCAACTCATATCCAAAAAAATTCAATTAACAATCTAAAATTCAAATTCATAAACAAAAATTCCAATTCATAAACAAAAATTCAAGTCATATCCTAAAGGTTCTAGTCATATCCTAAAATCTCAATTTCATATCCTAAAATTCCAATTCATAAACTAAAATTCTAATTCATATCCTAAAGCTTCAATTCATATCGTAAAGGTTCTATTCATATACTAAATGTTCTAGTCATATCATAAAATCTCAAGTTCATATCCTAAAATTCCAATTCATAAACTAAAATTCCAATTCATATCCTAAAGCTTCAATTCATATCCTAAAGGTTCTAGTCATATCCTAAAGGTTCTAGTCATATCCTAAAATCTCAAGTTCATATCCTTAAATTCCAATTTATAAACTAAAATTCCAATTCATATCCTAAAGCTTCAATTCATATCCTAAAGGTTCTAGTCATATCCTAAAGGTTCTAGTCAAAATTTAAATAAAAGTAAATCAAAATACTTAATTGTGACGACCCAAAGGGACATCACCGTATTTTTCCCTTTTTCCGCACTTCCGAGGCCTTGAAAACCTCATTTTTAGCTGCCTCGATTTGCGTGCACATTTCGGGCGTGAAGCCGGAAAATTTTTATGTTAAAATATGTGAATACTGTGAAAAATTTGAAGAATTATGATATTAATATTGATATAGTTGACTTTGGTCAACATTTTGGGTAAATGGACCCGGACCCGTGATTTGATGGTCCCGGGAGGTCCGTAGAAAAATATGGGACTCGAGCATGTGCCCGGAGTCGAAATCCGAGGTCCAAAACCCCGGTAAAAGAATTTTTCTGTTAAATTATTTTCTGAAATTATTGAGGAAAAATAAAAATAAAAATGAGCTAGAAAATATAGGTATTGGGCTCGTATTTTCGTTCCGACGCTCGGTACGGGTCTTAAATATTGGTTAAGCGCTTCCTCTAAAGTTTGGTTGAAAACGGACGTCGTTTGACGTGTTTCGGACTAAAAATGTGAAATTTGGAAGTTATGAACTTTGAAATGAAATTATGAGTTTTGGGGTTTGATTCGTTGAATTTGATGTTATTTTAGCGATTTGATCGCTCGAGCAAGTTCGTAGGATGTTATTGAGCTAATGTGTGTGTTTAGTTGGGAGCCCCGAGGGCTCGGGAGTGATTTCGGGGGTGGTTCGGGATGTTTTCGCACATAGAAACATAGCAGATTTTCTGCAACTGTTGCCCAGCGATTTTGTTCTACGCGATCGCACGGCTTTGGCATTTTAACCTTCGTGTTCATGGATCACTCCCCGTGTTCGCATAGACCAGCTCCCCCCCCCTTTCTACGCGTTCGCGTACCATATTACGCAATCGCATAGGCCAAAGTTTGACCCCCCGGTAACTTTCTTCTACGCGAACGCAACATCCCTCACGCGTTCGCGTAGCTCCCAGATTTCCTTCACCGCGACCGCATCTCCATTCCCGCGATCACGAAGAGCATTTTTGCCCAGCGAATTTTTTTGTAGTTAAAATCAGAACAGTGCACGGGAATTTTAACCACTTTTCACACGAACCTCTCTCTTAATCCCATAATTGACGAGTTCCAAGCTTCCTTTCCTCCATAACTCTTTGGGTAAGTTTTCTTAACATCGTTTCCTCATTATTTCATCAACATCAATCAAATTCTTAGGCCTAAACATGTGAAAATAGGTAGAAAATTAGAGAATTGGGAATTGGGTAGAGCTAGGGTTTTCAAAGAAATCGTGATTTGGACCTTGTTTTGGGGACGGATTTAAGAACAAATTATATATTTGAACTCGTGGGAGTATGGGTGAATTTATTTTGGTTCGAACCTTGGGTTTTGACCAAGCGGGCCCGGGGTCGGTTTTGCAAATTTTGGGCAGAATGTTTGAAAGACTTTAATTAGGAATTTGGGTTGGATTGTTGAGTATTACTGATGATATTAAATAAACTGTGTATAGATACGATTGAATTAGAGTGAAATTCGAAAGGGAAGGCATTGCTTGAGGATTGAGTTGGCCGCAAACCTTTGAGGTAAGTGTTTGATCTAACTTTGGCTTGAGGGAATATGATTAGAGTGTTTTGATTGCTATTTGCTAAATGATCGAATACGGTGTATAGGCATGGTGACGAGTATCTATACACCGGTGTCTAGCATGATCGTGAGTCGTAAATGCTTCTAATTTGAAACATGTGACACAACTGTCTTGTTAAATTGATGACTTCCATGTAAAGTGTTGGATAAGAACGAAATGAACTAAAAGAGTTTGTGAAGCAATGATTTCTTTACCGGGACGAGTAGACTGATACAATTGAATTCTCCCTCGCAGGGATAGTTGAGCTGTTAGTTGTACCCTTGCCGGGTTTAACTGTTATGTTGATGTTTTTTTCCTATTGGGACCTCCCTTGGAGAGGTTATCAGTGTTATTCATTTTATTATGGGATCGTGTGGTACGCCGACTACTTATGAATTATATTATGGGATCGTGTGGCACGCCAACCACTTATGAATTCTATTATAGGATCGTGTGGCACGCCGACCACTTATGAACTTTATTATGGGATAGTGTGGCACGCCAACCACTTATGAATTATATTATAGGATCGTGTGGCACGCCGACCAATTATGAATTATATTATGGGATCGTATGGCGCGCCGTCCACTATAAATATATGTATCATGAAACCCGGAGTAGACCTGCTGTTTGTTTTTAAAGTTCCATTTTCATCTAGTACTCCCCGATAGATTGTCCCCTCCTAGCTTTACTTTATATTATTTTATTACTATTTTCTCGCATTTGTATATTATATTTGCACAGGTTAATTGTAGTAGGTCCTGTCTAGCCTCGTCACTACTTCGCCGGGGTTAGGCCTGACACTTACCAGCACATGGGGTCGGTTGTGCTGATGCTACAGGAGGCAGCTTATGGACCGCCGCAGCAGTTCTAAACCGGGAGCCGACCTTCAGTCCAGAGACTCTCAGGTAGCTTAGCTAACGTCTGCAGGCTCGGAATCTCATTTATGTCATTTCAGTTTGTTCATTTGTATCGAGACAGACTCTTGTGTATTTTCTTTCAGACTGATGTTTTTAGTACTCCTTGGTAGTCTGTGAGTAGTGACACCAGATACTGCGTAGAGGTGTATTTTGAAACTTCTACATTTTTATATCGATTTGTTAAAAAATAAAGTCTTCCGCACTTATTTAATTATTGTTAGAATAATATGTTGTTGAGGGTGGTTAAATAAATGTTGTATTGTTTGGCTGGCCTAGCTACGTTAGTAGGCGCCATCACGACACCCGATGGTGGGATAAATCCGATTCGTGACAAGTTGGTATCAGAGCTCTAGGTTGCATGGGTCTCGCTACTCACGGACAAACTTAGTAGAGTCTGAGGGATTGGTACGGAGACGTATGTATTTATCCCCAAGAGACTATGGAGTTAGGAAACGTTTCACTTTTGTTCTTTCTTGTCGTGCAAATCTGTTTCTCAAATACTGACTGTCATTCTACTCTATTCTTTCGCAGATGGCGAGAACACGCACTTCCTCTTCTACCGTGCAGTAGCTCGAGCCCCCAACAGCAACTCCTATCAGGGGCAGAGGGCGAAGCCGAGGCCGTGCCAGAGGCCGAGGCCGGGGCAGAGCTCAGCCCCGAGCAGCAGTCCCAGAGGTGGAGCTTCATGTTGACTACAATGAGGAGGTTCTAGCACCAGCAGCTCCAGTGGGCCCAGCTCAGGTCCCAGAGGGTTTCATAGCCACTCCAGTACTCCAGGATGCCTTGGTCCGACTGGTAGGCTTTATGGAGAGTGTTTCTGGAGCGGGTTTGCTTCCCACGACACCGGCCACATCTCAGGCCGGGGGGAGGAGTTCAGACCCCCGCTACGCGTACTCCAGAGCAGGTAGCTCCTCAGCCTCAGGTTCCAGCGGTTCAGCCAGCTGTGGTAGCCCAGCCGGGTATTCCAGCTCAGACCGGCGATGGTGCGGTGATGTCCGCGGATGCTTTGTGGAGGCTTGACAGGTTCACCAAGCTCTTCACCGCCACCTTCAGCGGTGCTTCTACAGAGGAACCCCAGGACTTCTTATTTAGCTGCCATGAGGTTCTCAGGACTATGGGTATTGTGGAGACCAATGGAGTCGTCTTCATCACTTTTCGGCTTGCAGGATCCGCCAAGACTTGGTGGAGGGACTATTGTTTATCTAGACCAACAGAGTTGCCATTATTGACTTGGGATCAGTTTTCAGAGTTGTTCTTGGAGAAGTTTCTCCTGGTGACAAAGAGAGATGCTCTACGCAGGCAGTTTGAGCGTCTTCATCAGGGTACTATGACAGTCACGCAATATGAGACTCGATTTATTGACTTGGCACGCCATGCTATTGTTATACTTCCCACTGAGAGGGAGAGGGTGCGGAGATTCATTGATGGGTTTATCCAGTCGATTCGGCTTCAGATGGCCATGGGGGCCGGTGGTGATATGTCTTTTCAGGATGCGGCCAATGCGGCCCGCAGGATAGAGATGGCACTTGCACGAGAAGGTAGTCAGGGGTCACACAAGAGGCCTCGTCATTCTAGTAGGTTCAGTGGTACCTCATCTGGAGGAAGGGATTCATATGGTAGAGGCTACCCTCAGAGGCCCTTTCAGTCCGCAATTCAGGTTTCACATGGTACTACAGGTGGCCGTGGTCCCCAGCCACAGTATTCTGACCAGCAGCTTTCTAGCTCATCATCAGCACCTATCAGCGCACCACCACTCCGTTATTCTCAGTAGCCGAGGGCTTGTTACACATGTGGCGACACGAGACATATTGCCAGGTATTGCCCTCGAGCATCTGATAGCTCTCAGCAGCAGGGTCTTCACCCCATGATTCAGGCAGCAGGTGATCCCCAGGCTGCCCAGCCAGCTAGAGGCGGGGGTAGGGATCATAGAGGTGGAGGTAGGGACCGTAGACGTGGAGCTCGGACCGGCAGAGGCAGAGGTTAGCCAGTAGTTGATCTTTCTAGAGATGCAATTCAGGGAGGAGGGGCCCAGCCCCATTGTTATGCTTTGCCAGCCAGGCCAGAGGTCGAGTCATCAGATGCTGTGATTACAGGTACTATTCTTGTTTGTGACAGGGATGCTTCAGTGCTATTTGACCCGGGGTCTACGTATTCATATGTGTCGTCTTATTTTGCTCCCTACATGGCTATGCCTAGTGATACCTTGGGTATTCCTATATATGTATCCACGCCAGTGGGTGATTCTATAGTGGTCGATAGAGTTCATCGTTCCTGTGTAGTAGTATTTGAGGGTCTTGAGACCCGTGTTGATCTATTGCTTCTAGACATCGTTGATTTTGATATTATATTGGGGATGGATTGGTTATCCCCGTATCATGCGATCTTGGATTTTCACGCCAAGATCGTGACCTTGGCTTTACCAGACTTGCCCCGATTGGAGTGGAGAAGGACCCCAGTACATGCCACCCGCAGTGTTATTTCATATGTTAAGGCTCGACGCATGGTCGAGAAGGGGTGTTTAGCTTATTTGGCATATGTTCGTGATTCCAACACGGAGGTTCCTTCTATTGATTCAGTTCCAATTGTTCGGGAGTTCCCAGAGGTTTTCCCTTCAGACCTTTCAGGTATGCCGCCCGACAGGGATATTGATTTTTGTATTGATCTGGCTCCAGGCACGCAGCCTATCTCTATTCCACCGTATTGTATGGCCCCGCCAGAGCTGAAGGAGCTAAACGATCAGTTGCAGGATTTGCTTATGAAAGGCTTCATCAAGCCTAGTGTTTCTCCTTGGGGTGCGCCAGTTCTATTTGTGAAGAAAAAGAATGGATCGATGAGAATGTGCATTGATTACCGGCAATTTAACAAGGTGACAATAAAGAAAGTACCCACTGCCGAGGATTGATGATTTGTTCGACCAGTTGCAGGGTGCGAAGGTATTTTCAAAGATAGATTTGAGATCGGGTTACCACCAGCTGAGGATTAGGGCGTCTGATGTCCCTAAGACAGCGTTTTGCACTCGGTACGGGCATTATGAGTTTTTGGTCATGTCATTTGGGTTGACCAATGCCCCAACATTATTTATGGAGTTGATGAATCGAGTGTTCAGGCCTTATTTAGACTTGTTCATGATAGTCTTCATTGATGATATTCTTGTATACTCCCGCAGTCAGGAGGAGCATGAGCAGCACCTCAGAGTGGTTCTTCAGGCTTTGAAGGATAGCCAGTTCTATGCCAAATTCTCAAAGTGCGAGTTTTGGTTGAGTTCTATTGCATTCCTGGGTCACGTTGTTTCAGCAGAGGGTATTCAGGTGGACCCGAAGAAGATTGAGGCAGTCAAGAACTGGCCTCGACTAGCGTCAGCTACTGAGATTCGGAGTTTCTTGGGATTAGCAGGATATTATCGTCGGTTCGTGGAGGGGTTTGCATCCGTAGCAGCCCCAACGACCAGGTTGACCCAAAAGGGTGCTCAGTTCGGGTGGTCAAACGAGTGTGAGGAGAGCTTTCAGAATCTCAAGACAGCTCTGACTACGGCACCGATATTGGTTTTACCCTCAGGTACCGGCCTTATACAGTTTATTGTGATGCATCCCGTATTGGGCTTGGCGCAGTTTTGATGCAGGATGGCAGGGTCATTCCTTATGCTTTGAGGCAGTTGAAGATTCACGAGAAGAACTACCCAGTCTATGATCTAAAGTTGGCAGCCATTGTTCATGCGTTAAAAATTTGGAGGCATTACTTATATGGTGTGACGTGTGAGGTGTACACAGATCACAAGAGTCTGCAATACTTGTTCAAGCAGAAAGAGTTGAATTTGAGGCAGCGGAGATGGTTAGAGCTATTAAAGGATTATGATTTTACTATTTTGTACCACCCGGGGAGAGCCAATATGGTGGCGGATGCATTGAGTAGGAAGTCAGCCAGCATGGGTAGTCTTGCGTATGTTCCGGTTAGCCAGAGACCGCTTGCTTTAGATATTCAGGCTTTGGCCAATCGGTTTGTGAGGTTGGATATTTCTGAGCCTAGCCGAGTTTTAGCTTGCACCGTCACTTGTTCCTCATTATTGGAGCGTATCCGTGATCAGTAGTTTGATGATCCTCATTTATGTGTCCTGAGAGACACTGTGCAGCGTGAAGGTGCCACGAAGGTGACTTTAGATGCGGATGGTGTTTTGAGGTTGCAGGGGCGAGTATGTGTTCCTAATGTCGATGGTATTTGAGAGTTGATCTTAGCGAAGGCCCATAGTTCTCGGTATTCTATTCACCCGGGCGCCGCGAAGATGTATCAGGACTTGCGGCAGCATTATTGGTGGCGTAGGATGAAGAAGGACATTGTTGCATATGTGGCTCGGTGTTTGAATTGTCAGCAGGTCAAGTATGAGCATCAGAGGCCTGGTGGTGTGTTTCAGAGGATTGAGCTTCCCGAGTGGAAGTGGGAGCGGATTACCATGGACTTCGTTACTGGACTTCCGGTGACCCGGAAGAAGTTTGATGCTATTTGGGTCATTGTTGATAGGCTGACCAAGTCAGCACATTTCATTCCTGTGGCCACCACCTATTCATTAGAGAGACTTGCTGAGATCTACATACGAGAGATTGTTCGCCTCTATGGTGTGCCGACATCCATCATTTCGGATCGGGGTACGCAGTTTACCTCGCGCTTTTGGAAAG